>OX452989.1:9070186-9336568 GCA_949699065.1 Metalampra italica
GAAAGTAGGAAGAAAAAAGGTTACTTATGCTCTCGCCAGAGTCAGCAGAAGTGTCACCATAACGCATCATGTTGGGAAAGCCACTCGAAGTCTTTTTGCCCTTAACGTAAGACCAGAAGGCCTTGGGGTTTTTTATAATTGAGGATTCAATTTTATCAATAAATAAATTAAAGCATTCCTGTTCCATTGCGATGGCTCGGGAGCGCAGTAGAGAAAAGGATTGATGGTCGGAGAGGTTACCGTAGTTTTTAAATTTTTTGTGATATTTATACTTTTCTTTTAAAATTTTTATTAAAGCGGAATTATACCAGGGCGGGTGGGCATTGGACTTTATTGTTTTAACTGGAATGTGTCGATCCCTACACTCATACAGCCTACCATAGAAGCGAGTCACAGCTTCGTCTACAGTACCGTGACGCAATAACTCGCACCAGTCGGTGCCATCCAACTCACTCCTAATTGCTATATAGTCCCCACGATAAAATGAAAAGGAACTTTTTTTCACCTGCTCTAATGTGTGAATTTCAAGAAATTCGGCCTGAATACATAAGGATTTATGGTGGGCGTCCTCGGGGACCAAGGGGTCGTCACATGCCTGGACTGCGAGTTTCCCATTAGAAAATACTAGATCTAATACACGACCATTACAGTTAAATTCAGCATTGTATTGCGAGAGATTGAAAGTATTTATTAGGTCTATGAAATTATTTAAATATTCTGAGGTATAATTAGTAGGGCGGAGCTCAGGACCGTCGTTCGATGCTATCCAGCTGACATCGTCACCAAAGTTAAAATCACCCAATATTACAAATTTGTCAAGAGGATTAGCAATCATCAACGAACTAAGATTGTCTGAGAAGTTACGTAATTGAGTTAAAAACGAGTTACCGTCTGCTTCTTTGCAAAGATATATAGTGCATATGTGTATTTTGTACGATATAGCCGGCCTTTTATGTTTACTGATGACGGTCACCCATAGATCTTCAGCCGAGCTACGCCATTCCGGCCTCTCAATGGCCACTAGATGGCGTCTCACTGCTAGCAGTACCCCACCACCCAGGGTCTGACCCGTGCGGGCGTAGTCCCGATCTCGCCTCCACACTAGGTACCTACCATCGAACATCTCGCTGTTGGATATACAGATGGCTGGATATTGCGCGGCTGATAGATACCTAGTATGTGTATACATACATATCTTCACGCTATGTCCCTGGCGGGGTCGGCAGTAAGAACAGAGCGCCAAGTATCGCGGTCCTGACACACCTCTGTCGCTTCGCTCAATCTCATCATTCTGTTCACACACGCTCGTCGCGGGACGCGAGTGCTAACATTTGTATAACCAATCAAATCAACAGCCTATTAAGATATCCCCACTGATAGGGCTCATACCTACCCTCTCAACGAGGGCGTTCGGGCTATAGTCCACCACGCTAGACCAGTGAGGGTTGGTGGACTTCACATGCGCCTAAGAATTTCTTCTTCGGCGTATGCAGGTTTCCTCACGATGTTTTCCTTCACCGTTTGAGAGCAGTCAGTAAACGTAATTAAGTTTCGAGAAAAACCCATTGGGTACATGGCCCATGACCTTTCGATATGATAGGCCGCGTCTTATCCCCGACGCCACTGACGCTCTCATTTCATCATTTGTATAATAAAGAATAAATAAGTAAAGAAAATATAAAATAACATAAATATAACACCCAGTTTACTTACATATAAGGATGCTATTATATGTATCTAATATAGAAGGAAGGAAGGAACAAGGACCGCTCGAGGCTGCAGTGTACCGGGTCGAGCCTCGTTACCTCCCCGAATGTACTAATAGTCTACACCATAGAGAACAACCACTACGGTAGATATAACACACTCGCTGCCACGATACCACTATTGCCTGCAGAGGGACGTTTTGGTCATACACATGTGTGTTTATTGATGTTTCCTACACAAACACACCGGAGCAAATAAACAGATTTTTATGAAACTTTGTACAGTGATAGTTCATATTTGCGATTCTATTATTGTGGGTATATAATCGACCAACGGTGGAACACGTCGATTCGGCTAGTAACATCTTTGAAACCCTCCAGAACCATCGGTCTCGTCCAAATGGTCTATTTTTCTCATCCGTCAACTATAATAAACGGTCTACTTTAGAACGGCTGTCGAGCTGTTTGTCCCTTACCTATTGTCACGGCAGCTTTCTAGCATTCTTCATCATCATATTAGTCAAACTGACAGCCGCTGGGGCAGAAAGGTTCTCGAGTGGCGACCACGCATAGGAAGACGCAGCGTAGGCAGGCCTCCCACAAGGTGGACCGACGATCTGGTGAAGGTCGCGGGACCCGGCTGGATGTGGTTAGCGCAGGACCGGTCGTCGTGGAGATCCCTGGGGGAGGCCTTTGTCCAGCAGTGAACGTCTACAGGCTGATATGATGATATTAGTCAAAAGACGTCCACTGCTGGACACAGGCCTCCCCCACGACCGGTTTCTTGCATTACTTGAAACTAATTAGCTACTCAAATGCTTTTAGTCTTAGAGTATGACATGTCACTGGCATCCCCCGAGTGAGGCGTAGCACGTTTGAGTGACGTCATGACATATCAGCTTCACAAGAACTCTTACGCGAAAGCCTTCTCGGCGACGGCGTGACGTATGAGTGACGGGTATTACTTCAAGCTGTGCACGCGTCATATCACATCATACCTCATACCTAACTGCTACGGAGTGCTACGGCGGCGTAGCGCGCGTAGACAATACTTCGTAGGCAACATGTGATGTGCTGAGTATGTATAAACGCGACCCGCGACATTGTCCGCGATGAAAGTATCCTTCCATGTGCTGTAACGGCGTGAAGTACAGAAAACCCTATCAGATGACGGAAATATATCGGTTCAATCAAACGGCAGTGGTCGTAATTTTCCCCTGACAGGACAGATTAACATAAAAATTGTCTAGTAATTTTAAAGTAAGATATGATAACGTTAAAATAATCGTGGACATAGAAATACGTCCACGTTTAGATTTCTGAGGAAATACCGTCAAATTTCATTAAAATAATTTCCTGAAAGGCTATAAGCATCGAGGTTTTCAGCATTTTCCTGTTTGACCCTTCTTACCGAACGGATCCGTAATGGACAGACGCGGGCCACAGATACATAAAATACATCACAGGATACCATAACCAATCGAATGTATTACGGGGGGGATCGGATATCTTCGCATCCGCAATAACAGAAATCCGTTCACGCACGTTCGATTCGAACTGTGAAAGAGAACAATAACAGGAATGCCACTGCTGTTTCGTGTGGGATCACATGGCTCGTTAGACCACCGCGGGGCTTATGTTGTCCTGGTACTTTACGCACATGGCACGGGGCGGGCGTCGCGCGCGGCGGCCGGGCACGAGCGAGCGCCGGGGCGGGCGGCCGAGCACTGGGGCGCGCGCGGAGCCCCGCCACCCGGGTGATGCGCCCCGCGCCGCGCGCCCGACCCGCCCCGCCGCCGCCGCCCTCGACTCAAACTCTCAATTATTTTATTGGGAAAGCTAATGAGACGAGAGCCATCGACCGGATCGCTGTCTGATATCCATGGTTACATCTAAATATAACGCGGTTACCAAACATTAATCTGCGCTCCAGTGTTACCAGCTAGAGAAATCTATAGAGCCCTGCCAGATTACGGCTTGGAAATGTGCGCTTCTGTGAGAAAGTACAGAAAACATGAGGAAGCCGTTAAGATTTCAGAGACACGTCGCTTCTTTTCGACAGATAAGAGATTTGTGAGTTTGATGTTTTAGTAACTAAAAATAAATAATAGAGATTAGCGCTGATCTGATGTCCCAAGAATGTAAATTTATAGTAAGATCGTTTCCACATTGTTCTATCTGATATCGGTATACGCAAAATCTAGAAAAATAGTTGATTTTAAAGACCAAGACCACACGGAAAGTGTCGTGTTGACATTTAAATCTAATTTCATATCCAATTCTTCGAATAATCATAAAATACTTACTAAGACAGAAGCGATTGTAAAAATGTATAACATGAAAAGAGTGCTGTGAATGTGAGATCATATAAATATTAAATTCGTTTTATCTCAAAATGTGAATAGAGTGGCTCACATGACTTTGTATCGTGTTTCCACATGCACATACAGACCAACTGACATCAATGGTAGGTCTTTGATTTTCAATCGTTATTGCAGTCATTAATAGATAAGACGCGGCCTATGATATCGAAAGGTCCGTAGTTCGATCCCCAGCTGGGCCATGTACCAATGTTTTTTTTTTCGAAACTTAAGTACATTTACTGACTGCTCTCAAACGGTGAAGGAAAACATCGTGAGGAAACCTGCATACGCCGAAGAAGAAATTCTTAGGCGCATGTGATGTCCACCAACCCGCACTGGGCTAGCGTGGTGGACTATAGCCCGAACGCCCTCGTTAAGAGGGTAGGCCTGAGCCCCAACAGTGGGGACATTAATAGGCTGTTGATGATGATGATGATTGCAGTCATTAATTTAATTAAAATTCGATTAGAATCTAGCAATAGATCGAAGCATTTCTATGATACTTTTATTTAATTAATTTTGTTTAAAATAAGAGCTTGTCGTGTTGTCAATTTCAAAATCAAATTCAAAACTATGTTATTGCATGTAAGTACACTGGGTACATTTATACAATGTCAATTTTTAATCTACCCGATTTTTGTCGCCCCGAAAATCGACATTCCCACTGGTCGGTAATAGAACTTGCCCCGTGGATGCGCGTACAGTATCTGATCCGACATTAGACGTCAGATCCCACACCGATATATGCCCGAGGTCCCGTTGGACCTCCGCCAACTGACAGATACTGTTTACGTATGCGCTGAGTACACGTTTCTTGCTGTACCTAAGCGAAAAGTAGGCACATTCAAGAAAAGAAATCACTCCGTTAACGGAGGAATGCAAAAGTATCGGATGTTGTAATTTCGCCTGCATGGGATTGGACAACGCTCGGGCGGTAATGGTGAACATGGCAACACCGATCGGATTTTGTATCAAGTGTACGATTTGACGGCGGTCGGGTAATAGACCCCGGGGGATAATTAGGCGCTTTGACAACCCTATTATTTAACTATGCATGTTTAGTGGCGCGGGTTCAACTATGCGACGCTGCAAAGTACATGATTGTGCGCGGGGCGGGTTGGGGATACATGTGTCCGAGTCATCATTACCCTTCAATGTCATTACGCTTCTTCTATCGGATGGATGATACTACAATTACAGTAATAAAATAATTTAGTTGAGAGATTACAACACAATTGGTTAACCACTTTTATAAGGATTCATCAAAAAACTAACCTAACGTGTGCTAAGCGGTTATAATGGCTCTATGTTTTTGTTATTAAAGGCCCACCTTAACTTATTAATATTAATAATATTCTTTATTATTTTATTAACTTCACAACGCATTTCTTCGCCATTTAAAGGAGGGAGTCAGGGTGCGGTCATTTATCCACAAAGGTTTATAGAATGCGATATAATCCTCAAATCAAATGAACAGCCTGTTAATATGTCCCCACTGTTGGGGCTCGGGCCTACCCTCTCAACGAGGGCGTTCGGGCTATAGTCCACCTCGCTAGCCCAGTGCGAGTTGGTGGACTTCATATACGCCTAAGATTTCCTGCTTCGGCGTATGCAGGTTTACACGGATGTTTCCCTTCACCGTTTGAGAGCAGTCAGTAAGTAAAGTAAGTTTCGAGAAAATCCCATTGGGTACATGGCCCGACCGGGGTTCGAACACCCATCGACATGACGTAATGCAGCATGCATTACGCTACAGACGCTCGTCCTCCCCACAGCGCCACTGACGCTCGAATATAACCCTGGGTGTATATAAAATCAATGTTTCGATAAATACTCATGAAAAATGTAGCGTAATTTTTTAAACGTCATCATTTCCTCCTCTGTTTCAATAGAGCCTCGGATTTATTCCTCGCTTCATTTTCGTTCCATTTAATTAATTGGATGTACATACATACTCGTACGTGTCGTGCCGCCCGACACCGGGTAAAGCCTACGTTATATCTATCGTACACTACGTGCGGCATCCGTCAATTATACTGTATTTTTTTGTTTACTTGCAACACTTATCTCAGCTAAGCTGAAGTGGCAGTGGGCAGGGCACATCGCTCGTAGAACTGACGGCCGTTGGGGCGGAAAGGTTCTCGAGTGGCGACCACTCGGGACGTATCGGAAGACACAGCGCACGCCTCCCACAAGGTGGACCGACGATTTCCCCGACAAGCGGGACCGCGCGTCGGGGAGATCCGTGGGGGAGGCCTTTGTCCAGCAGTGGACGTCTACAGGCTGATATGATGATGATGATGACTTAGAAAAGCACTTTTACATAATTTTTCCATTATTGTCGGGCCATTTCACTTTTTTCAAATTATCTGTATATGAACTATACTGAAGGTCAAAAAAGCTACGCTATAAATACTATCCTTTTTGACATGCCAAATAATGAGGTGTTATTTAATAATAATAAAAACATATCAATACGCTAACTTGTCCAATTAAAAATATAGGTATTCCGTGTTCTACCCGAAGTTGAGTGAATCATTATGCAGAGAGAGTTCAACGTAATGCTTTAATAGACACTTGATGAAGCCTGATTGCCAAAACAATTTCATTTGTGAAGGCAATCACCGCCGCCGTTATAGGGCGGTATCTCTATAACTACGTTCGTTACTTATTAATTCACGTATTCATACGTAATGCGTAATTTTGTAACGTATTGCTAACTTTTATCTGCTTTTATTGTTTAAAATTGTGATGTGACCTAGTCTTCTAAATAAAATAAAATAAAATAAAAATAGATAATTTATTCATCAATCACACAATATAACAATAACTTAATGATAACTTTTTGTAGTGAGATGAAAGAGTCGATGACTCAGCGAAGCGCTGTTTTTCAGTCATCACCATCATTCGAACATCGCTAAATTCGATGTGCAAAAGAAAGTGGTGATCGTCATCTCCGCCAAGCGGTTTTCACAGGACAAGGGTTCTAGGTCACATCACAATAAAACTAAGTCTAACTGAATAAATATTTAACTAATATCATACAAGTTTACAACTGAAACAAATTATGATCACTACCAATGGAGATTTCATGTTGTATAGGTTAATTTGACTTTATAATAATCTATAAGTTTTGTCTAAAAATCCCCACTAACTAGCCAAGCAGTTCAATTAAACAATGCTTGTTCTCCGAGTGACGAATACTTTGTAACAGTTTTCAAAATATCGTAACGAAAACCGTAGAGTTCCAGTAATAAAGTAAACGGCCGAGCTCTAGTCTCCCCGAACGTTGTTCATACAATGTAACACCAACTTAAACAACCGGCTAAAATCAATAACAGGAAAATGTTGGAGGATAACGGAGCTCGAGATGCTATTTGGTAACAGCATTTGATTTGCATAACTTTGTAAACAATAAATTTACAACCACCTCGCCTCAGACGGTAATAGCTGCCTACAAATAAAATAAACCAAACTCTTTATTTATAAAATTTCAAGATCAAATGAAAAGATACATGTCTGCTGAAATACCTATACATACAAAAGGTACAAAGAGGTATTCAATATTAGAATTTCTTTTCATAAATTTAGACAAAGGTATGCGTGCGGCGCTTGCGTCCCGCCCGCAGCGCGCGTGCTTCGAGACACCATCAGATATCATTTTCAGACATACTCGTATCTACAAAAGACAAAAAATCTGTGTATTCCATCGTTTCACTTCGTGCAAAACGTTTACTTTACATGTTAAATTACTTTTCCGTGCCGTTTATTTGTAGATATTACATTACATTTCTCTCAAGAGACGAGACAGTAATAATAAAACTGTAAAAAAAGTTGTGTCTGTACATTAAATACTTTTTTGAAAAAGTTTATCGTTGTCGAATAATTAAATAACGAGTACTTGTCCAAGTGAAAAGTAGCTTTTCCATTTTCCATTTCGCCCTTACAAAGAGCCAATATACCCTTACCAGCACGCCGGGCGGGCAACTAAGCCGGGTGGTCTAATTACATGGAGTACGTAATGCACAGTTGGTGGTGTCCACAGCAAGAGAGACCGGTACTATATTGATACGGGTCCGGGAGAGTAAGGCTAGTTTCACAGCTGATTGTTCCGTACGGGACACGCCCCCGCTGTGAAACGATGTTCTAGCGCCTCACTGTATCGCCGCTCGGGAGTCCGTACGGGAGCTGTGAAACCAGCCTAATTCGGGCCCGACAAACAGTCACAGCACAGATAAGCCAGTCTTTCCAGCGGCTGAGGATCGCGCCAGGGAATGGGGGAGACAGGGGGGTAAGGGGTCCTTTTCATAGATATTATCACGTACGACCCTCGGCTGGAGGCTCACGACGCTATATTGTATCGCGCAGCGTTATCTTGACGACTGCTCAGTGGGCAACTGTTAACGGCGGGCAAATATTGTTTTTTTTTAACAGTAAAATACCCAACTGTTTAATCCCTACTAACCAACTGGTGGAAATTTCCTCCGCTTATCTATCACTACCAGTCATACATGAGCAGCTGAGCAATATTGTACACTAAGGTGTCTTCAATCTACCATTAATCCGCACGAAGCAAATGCACTATTGACATTGACTGGTATAGAAATTCTCCATCATCCAGTGGAGCCATTTTAACCACAGTCCCACAAGCTCGGCAACGCACTGGCACTTGCCCGGTGTTCCCCGCTTACCGTCAGATGGACGGACGGACGTCTCCCATGCAAGAAATCGGCTTAAGAGATACCTTTGAGCCCGTATCAGTAGAGACAGAATGCCTCAACCCACGCAAAACAAAACATGCCGTATAGCGCGGGGTCGCGCCGAGTCAAAGGGGGAATTACCTGAAGGATTAGTTACATGCCTCGGACGGCGACGGAGCGGGCGGCGCCGGCGCCGGCGCTAGGGCTCTGTGGCTAGGGCAGTGCACACCCGGCAAGTGACTCTTGACTGGCCGTCATATCGCTATGTATAAATAAACGATTTACTGTAATAATGTCCAATCCGAAAAATGTCCAACGACCATGCTCGAACTGAATAATGTCCAATCTAAAAAATCAATAAATAGCGGTTTTTAAAGTTCTGTAGTGTAAAATGTTTCAGATTGAAAATTTTTCAGGTTGGTCATTTTTCAGGTTGGACGTTTTTTCAGATTGGACGTTTTTCAACGGTTGGACATTTTTCAGATTTGACATTATTATCGTAAATCAAATAAACAACTACATTTTTTATTTGTTATGTCATCAGTACATTATGTATTCTTGAATTAAACATTATGTATTCCAAATTACATTAAAATTTAAAATGATAGGGAGTAATGTTGCAAGTTGTCAACTTGTATGAACATGTAAAATACAACTAGGTAGGTACTGTACAAAATAAAAGAATCACTTTTCTTTTCGTATCGGATATCAGTCAAGACAAGAAAATATTGTTCGCTATATTTTTCTTTCTGTAATCAAAAACCGATACAGGTATTCGTACTGAAATATATTTTTTTATAAAAGTGTCACTTTTTTGGCATTTGATTCTGATTGACAATGGCACATTTAGAAGTTCATTCCGGGAAGTTGCCAGTCAATATTGAAGTAATCATTTAAAGGGGGCACTTCAAAACTAATCAGTGGAGTTTTCGCCGGAGAAGTCGATCCGAAATAGCCGAGGCCCGTCCGACTAATCACCACGCCCTCCCCCCACCCTCCGCCCCCCCTGTCCCAGAAAGTCCTCACTTCGCAAAACTTTTCTCACAGACTCACTTCGTTTTGTATCACTGACGCATTGTTGCAACAAGCCCATGCTTTTGAAAAACTCATATTTTCCTTTTAAAAATCTCTACATACCGCGAACATTTCAGGTCGCAAGTCGATTTTGTTGTTAGTAAACGTGAGTTGGCAGCGGAGTTGATTCGTGGACTAATTGCGGACCGCCTCTGTTAACTTCGATAGTTAACAGAAGTCGACTTTGATTAGCCTGCCCGCCCCCTTCTCAACGAATTAACATTTGTCTATTCGCCCGGTAATGGCGCTCACATCATCTTCATTTTGTTTAAGTTACACTGATATCTGTGTTGAACATGTAGGTATTCCGCAATCATCAGCCGAGGGCAGTGCCTATACTCAGGTGTTTCTCTCTGCGAAAGCTACAAGACCACCTGGTCATGCTCATGACCGGTATCGATGTGTATGATAAGCTATGAATGTGTTGATCGATTTGTAACATGTATTGTGCATCACTACAAACCCGGCCGCTACCAGCATTATATATTTTTCGGTCCATTGGGCCGTCGCTGCTAGCAAAACACACGGGCATAAGCAAGAAGCGGATTTCACAGTAGCAGTTACACTGAGCTTACATGTACCCTGGTCAGTGAAGTGTTCAAGGGCAGGGCACGCGTCGACGGGGCCTGGGCGCGGTAACAAAACAAACAGGGCCCGGCGTCGAGGGCCCTCGCGCCGTATAAAGGGCCCTTAATCCACTTACCTCCTTTACTTGGGGCCATGAAACTAGTCAAGACCAGTCAGTGCAGTGAAGTCGTCACAGGGCACAACCTGATCACTCAGCTATGTAATAAAGACTGGACACAAACCAAATTGTAGTCCGATAGCGCTAGGCTATTTTGAGGTCATAAATTACAAAAATTCTAAAGTTGCCTATTTTTTGCCTGTGGATACAGTTGTACCTAAAAAGTATATTATTGCGTTTTGTGTCATTTCTTGCACTTGCATTTTGAGAAATTCAATGATTTGTGACTGATTTGTTTAATTCAAATAGAAACTGCCAAAATTAATTTAAAGTTTGAAATCTAATCGGTATTGTACCTAAGACAGCCTGAGTAGTGAGCAGACCTAGTTTGTGTCATATTAGTCCAGTGCAAACTGATAAAAGGTCAGTATGCACAAATGTTGCCAAAAGAAAATTACAATTGAAGAAATAAATATAACTTAACTCAGATCACCTAAATATGCCCAATAAATAAATTTGTGCCAAATTAATGCATGCACTTTTAAGATTTTTAATTATTTTGTTTTTCAAAGCTACAAACGCTCTTAAAAAATATTACAATTATTAGAATTCACATATTCAATATCATAAATGCATAAAAGATCGACAATTTAAATTTGTGTCATTTTCATGCATGGATACTGTACTTAAATTAATAAAAAACAAAAAAATGTTTGCGCTTGAAGTGCGCGCGGCACGGCACAAAGGGGCGGCGCGGCGCTTTGTTGACGCGGTGACGGACGGCGGCGGGGGGGTGGGTATACGGTCCATCCATTCTAATACTATGCAGAATAGGCACCTACTTGTCCTGAATTTGTAGAATCTACAACCGAAATCTAAATTTTGTAAACGTGGTTTATTCCCAGCTCGCCCCCTTCCCATCTCGGCCCCCAAGAAATTATATCTACGAAATATTCCCAACTCGGCCCCATGCCATAAATCACTACAGTCACGGAACACTACAGTACGTACAGTCACGGAAAGAATAGAAGTCAAATAGTTTTTAAAACAATTTGTTTAATATTATTAAAATAAAGGGTAAACGTACAGAATTTATCCCTGAATTGGTGATCCACCTATGTGTATAGTACCTATGTATAGTCAGTCAAAATGAGTAGAATAAAATCTTGAAAAAAAAATTTTTTTTAGAGTACTTACCATACTTACAAAGTAGGAGTGATTTTTTTCTTCTTGTGAATCCCACAGTGTGGGGTATCGTTGGATAGGTTTTTCAAAAATATTGCGGGTGTGTGAAAACCATTTTTCGATTTAGGGATCCGTTTGCGAAATATAAGGCTTTAAACCTGTAACCTACCACGCATTATCTGTATGGCCCAAAGGTCAACTGGTAGAGAATGCCATACTGGCATTATGTTCGCCTTTTGTACAATTATGTGCAATAAAGTTTTAAATAAATAAATAAAAAATAATTTTTGTTAGAGTCACGTGTTCCCCTATCCCCTCCTGCCAGCTAAACGATTGCTTCTGGATATGTGAAAAAATTCACGGCAGTAGCATATATAACGTAGTGTAGCGGATAGAATGAATCGATGTCGTAGTCGAGTGAATCGATGTTGTAGTCGAGTAAATCGATGCCAGCTCTATATAAACGAGCCGTACCGGTTGCACACGATCAGTTAGTTTCGAGCTCTCGTGCGATACGAAGTGCTGTCCGCTTATGTTTTGAAGTGTTTAACGTCTAAAGTGACCACATATTCATCAAAGTGTTAATTTTGCAATGTTGTTTAATGAGTTTGTTTTTTTAAGCTGGAATCGCTTACATTAGTTAAAAGGAAAACTATGACAGCTAAGTAGGTTCTATTAGTTTTTGAATATTAGTCGATCAACATATTATTATGAAAGTCGAAAAAATAAATTATGTTCATAGAACTGCATACGTAAAATGAGAATGTTTTTTTTTCCTCGTGAATTCCATGGTGTGGGGTATCGTTGGATAGGTCATTCAAAAATATTGCGGGTGTGTGGAAAACATTTTTTGATTCAGGGATCCGTTTGCGAAATATTAAACTTAAAGTGCTAATTTTTGTCACTTTAGTACATAATCTGTCTCCAACTGCAAAGTTGACTTCTGTTGGTTTCTTTTAGGTTTGGTTTATATGGGCTGGCGAAGTCTACTGTTCTCACAGAACCACTAGTATAGTTTAGGTGAGTACCTACTGTTGACAAAAAAAGACATGAATGAATATATAAATAGTATCGGATTGCTGTCAAATATATATGTGGATGAAAAATTCGTTATCATCATCATAACAGCCGGAAGACTGCTGGACAACGGCCTATCCCCCAAGGCTCTGCACGACGACCGGTCCCGCGCTATCCGTACCTCTAATATTGCATTCCCATTGACGTTTCTCACCAAATTCAACTGCTATCTCATTTATTTTAACTAAGCCTTTAAACAGCAAACTCTACATAGAACTAACCCTTTAAATAGTTAATATTTTCAACTAGACAGCAAACATTAGGTACCTACCCCGCGCTCCCGCCTGCGCCTGCGACTGCGCTTGCGAGGACTGAGGACAGTTTCTGGATTTTCTTTAGTTTAGTTGGCTTCTTGTCTTAACCTTATACGTACGTGATTGCATAGTCATCGCATCAACGTTATATCCTATTGTGAACCTATCAAGCTAGAACTTCGTCCGATATGGGATCTCGCGTCATATTTGCTAAGTTGAAATGGATGTAGCAGGCATTTTGTAGATAAAGGGCTAGCCCATTGGCTTAGAACCAGTCCAGTAGTTGTTGGGCTGTCTTGACCAGCTTCTCTTTCAACAATACGACGTTTGATTTTGTGACTAGGGCCGCTACGTCGTTTGCGTACATGTATACCTCCGCCTTGGCTACTGCTGGAGGTAGGTCGTTGAGCAGTAGGGCAAATGTGGTATTCGACTGGCACGAGCCTTGAGGCACACCGAGGTCGGATAGTGCCTCGTCGGATTGGACTTAATTAATACTAATTAACTTAATTAATAACGAATACTCGTTATTCGATATTCTCTGTAATGTTCCTTTGCAAAATTGTTATGTCAAGGAGTAATGTTAAATTGTTTAATAAATAAAGGCAAATCAAGGTTTTTTAAAGTTTATTTACAAGATCGTCACGCGCCCCGCCCCTCCCTGCACGCGTGATATTCTTTCCGAACAATGTAATTAAGATAGGTAAGTAGGTAAGGTACTCGCAGTGGCGGCAACGTCAAAGTTTTGCCGGGCGCTTGCCGCCTCATCGCAGAACGAAAAGTCTCTATGTGCTTAAAATAAAGACCAAATTTGCTCGAAAGTCGAATGGGTAACCTCTTCATAGAGTTACCTCTTAGGAATGGTTTGCTGAGCTGTTCGATAGGGTTTTGAGAAGAAAAAGGTTACCGATTATTTTTATTATAATTAATTTCCTTTCGAGAATGCGCTTTAATGGTTTATTGAACGGGCAAGGTCTTATAGCACAAATAAAGGAAAAAATCCAAAAACCGTAAATTTGTAGTTACATCACTTAACAAATAAAAACTTTATTATTATTTGCGTATGAAAAAGTCATCCACTTAAGTTGTGACATACTTAACTACAAATTTTATTAACTATTTTCTAATTTTTCTTTAATTAAATTTGTACGAAACCGCCAAGGCGCGAGTCCTACTCGGTTTTATTTTATTTTAATCATATTAAACAAATTATTTTAAAAACTGTTTGACTTCTATTCCGTCCGTGACTGTACCATGTAGGTAGTGATTTATGGCATTGGGCCGAGTTGGGAATTTTTTGTAGATATAATTTCTTGAGGCCGAGATGGGAAGGGAGCGAGTCGGGACTAAACCGAAACCAGATACACATTTATTGTTTTCAAAAAGAAGTATAAAATATCTTTGGTCGCGCGAGTAGCAATTTTTTAAAATTCATGGTTTTCAACCTTCATTTTACTATGCTATTTCACATAAAATCAATGAGACCGAAAAAATACGGACTTGTTTCAACTCGCTTGCACCGAGTGTCACGCGCCGCGCGCCGGTCTCTGGCCGGCTGGTGTGCGTGCGCCCCGCCACCCCCCGCGCCACCCCCCGCGCCCGCGCTTGCCTTGACCTCGAATACGTTCCCGTTTTTATTAATAAATAAAAGATTCCATTGACAAAAACGACACAAATTATGAATAGAGTTTCGTTACACCATAATAATAATAAAGACGTAAACTCTAATAACTTGCATTTTCTTTTGTGACTTTTACATGGTGTTGTAAAAAAAAAATAGAAAAGCTGCAGATACCGTGGATGAATTCGACACAAAATGTTTTGAACAACAGATACCAGTGATCTAAAACGAGTAACACCTATTTAACCGATTGTAATATTCTTTTGGAGCTATTTAGGCGACGTGTTAGGTACTGGTTAAAAAACAGTGTTCCCGTGGACAGAGATGACACAAAAAGCCTGTGTACATCGGCTACTACTTGGTTATTAACATGAAAGAAAAATTTTCATCTCTAATTTTCTTTTAGTCCGATTTTGTTCAAAAAGACAAATACCTAAATATCTACCTAAGCAAATACCTATGATGACACAAATTAAGGTATGAGGCTGGGCAAATGGTCCGGAAACTATATGCGAAAAACCAACAACTTTAGTATTTTTGAAACCTCAAAACCTAGCGCTATCGGACTATTGGGTTAACCTGCGACGAAACTTGTGTCGGACCAAGCATAGGATACAGTTCCGTATTTTACAGTTTTCCTACCATGGCTCGCAAACTATTTATCACTGGATACCCGCAATACTTTCATTGAGAGCTCAACCCATGGCCCACTTATGTGGGGTTTAGTAACACACTTACAAGTTTTTAGGTCAAACAGTTTAGAAAGTACAAAGATACGTCCCTCATACGTAAACGACTGTGGCGGGATCTATCTCTCAAATGCATTGCGGATGATAAAAATGTGCTGTATGGAAACACTGGATAGGGTGTTTTTGGGGTCGCTGCTTGCAGGTAGGAAATGATTAAAAAATGTTTATTTCGCTATTAAGAAGCGCTATTAAACGACTGATGATCTGTAGATGCATGAATTTAATCACATTTGTCCTGTAATATGTACAAACCTATACTCCCAATAGGTGACTGGACTGCAGATAGCAACATCCTGTGTCCCCACAGTGTTAAATATAATCAAAGTCATATGTCCCGGATCTAGGAACATTGTCCATCAGCTATACGACCGGCCGCGGCCGCTCGTCTCGCGGCCGCGCCCGCCGCCCGCGCCTCATTGTGCCGGTAATGTATTTACCGGCCTCCCCACGACGACGACTACGACGGACCATGGTAAGTGTATTACGTCGCCATTGACGAGCTTATTGGATCAACCACCTAATTGGACACGCGTTAACACCAATAACTACCGCGACATGGTACCAACAAATATCATACTCTCTTCTGTCGGCGCCTAATGTATTTATAAAGATACACTGCAGAGAATTGTCGAGAATGTCATCTTCGAAAATCGGCGTCACTTTGCTCTTTATAAATAATTTTCTATATAATTTCACAATGTGATCCATCCACATAAGACGTACTCAATAATTTTATTGATAGCACCGGGCAGCTACAAATTAGCACCCTAGTTCCAATGGTACCTGTGCACAGTATGTAACATAATAAAATTTATATTTTTTATGAGACGTAAATAATTATTATCACTTTTCATAATTTTACATTGAATTCTAAAAGTCAAGTAGTGAATTAAGTATCTTATGCAACGAACTAACGTCATCATGAATTATTAATTCAATTATCAATCACTAAGGTATGTTTTTCAATGGACCCAGCCAGATATTAAACTGCACCAAAAACTTCAATATTCATTGTTAAAAAACGGCAAAACTTGGCAAGACTTCGAGGTGGTGACGCGGCTACACGTCGAGCGGCGCAACTAAAGGAAAAACTCTCGGAATTCAATCTTGCTCTCCGACAATGAACGGTCGTTTCTTGGGACGCGGTCCCCCGCGCGCTGAACGGATCGCGAGCTCTCTTACACTTGCAGTACAAGTCATAAACTTCGCTCGCGCACGATAGCAACTACTGCGTCTTCACATACCTATGTATATCAAAACCCGGTGCCGCACCGCGTCTGACTGCTATTAAATTAAATATCTCAGGCTGTAAAAAACCCATAGTTATAAAAATAAAATAAAATACAAAGTCAAATTTACATTTAGGCACTTATGGTTATTACAAAAATCACAAAAAAATTTAGATTCGATTCTATTTTCGATTCTCGTCGCGATGTACAGAAAGCCAGTACCTTAAGATGGGACTGTCCAGGCACTCGCACATCATCAGCAGGATCTGATTCTTGGACAAACGGAGCCGGTTCCAAAAGGAAGCAATGCGAGACCTAATTACGGCACAGAAATCTGGATTGGAATTAGTCTCTTCCAAAACTGTTTACACAAATCGTAGCTCTAACATGTACGGCCGCTTTTGAGAAGAATGGACAGTGGTTTCTGGTTTAATTTAATTATTTTCTTCATTCATTATGTTCTTAATGCGTATCCCAGACACGGCCTGCGGTGGCGGTGGCGGCCTGTTGCCTTCCCTTGCAATGTATGTGAGACTACAAACAAGCGCGGCCATGATTTGCGTATTGAGGCTGCGGCCTGCAGTAGGCCGCCACCGCAGGCCGCGTGTGTCTGGGATACGCTTAATACTTGTGACAGAACTATCACGCTTAGTTTTTGTGAGAGCGCGCGTCAGATAACTTTTAGTCGCAACGCGAATGGATTACGGTCGTAACGTTTGTTGGGAAATTTCAAAGAGGTTCTATTCTAAGAATCAAGCGGAGTAAGATCTAGGCTCTGCCACCGCTCATCACTCCCGCCACACCGATATGAAGCGGAGGTAAAAGTCGCCGAAAGCTGAGCAAACTTAAATTGGATCCGCAAGCCCGGGCCATCATCGGCGGGGGAGGGGGGCGGCACGGCTCAAACACTGCAATTAATGCAGCGCGGGAGTGGCTGCGACGCCGGGAGCCGCCGGGACCCCGGGGTCGGACGCGCGGATTTGTCTAATGACACTTGTTTCCACTTCAATATTGTTTCATCCGTATCTTTGTTGTACTTTGCTACTTTATACTTTGGATTTCATTACTATATAGTTTTGTTATGTATGTGGGTAGTAACATATAAGATCACGTGATGTGGTGGCTGCGTCCCCCCACTCGATGCTATCTAATAAACCAGTGTGTTACCGACTAGCGAGCGAGTTTCATTGTCCGTCGACTGCCCACCTGTGGTACCTAATTAAATATATAACAAGTTTCTACTAAGTTAATGATTATTTGTGATAATTTTTAAAAACCTTGTTGTTATGATAAAGTAAATAAATATTTACTTTAAAGCAGCTTTCATGTCCGCTATTCATTGCCTCCCGCATATTTACCAGATAGGTACTACCAGCATATCAATTAACAGGTTTCTTACGCCAAACGAATATTGTAGGTATTTTGGAACCATCGAATCTTGGACTAGACTTCGTGAGGTTAGTGCGTACTATTCAAGCCCAGCTCCCGCTGTGAGTGGGTCGGCTGCACGCGGCGGTTCGGGGGCAAGTGCGTCAATCGGTTCAAGACTCGTGACCCCCTGATACCGTACAAGTGCTGGCGCCACTCAACTCGCACCGAATGCAAGGAAACCGCACTACGCACATACCCCTCAAAGGCATGCTTTGTTAGCCGTACCGGAGTTAATTACGTTTTGTTACGTTACTGTGATTTGTTTACCAATAGGTAGTCAAAGTCAAAACTATTTTATTGCATGTAAGTACACTGGGTACATTTATACAACGTCAATTTTTTATCTACCACCGCTTCCAAGGTGTTAGAGGTAAGTTCTCAAACAGGAATAGACTCAAACAGAAATTCTTCCCAGATAATCAGTATATACCTACTTACTCAAACAGAAATAAAAATCCTTTCTACATAACTGGGTTACGGTAGTACATTTTAGACTTTCGCGCTTTGTATTCATAATTATATAATTAATTACGGGTCTTACACACGAAATAGTTTTATTTACCTTGCCCGACGTTTCGACCAGGTTACACTGGCCGTGGTCATGAGCTGACTGGAGAGGCGAGCTGTCATTGTTGATCGCTGTGAGCAGTTTCTGAAACTACCCTCTGCTGATCTTGTATTATTGGAAAGTCCCGGCACACAACACTCACGGTATCCGCGGGTGTATTCGACGATAAGGTAAATAAAACTATTTCGTGTGTAAGACCCGTAAATAATTATAACTGGGTTACGATTTTATGAGAATGTTTTTCGGTTATGTACGCGGCTGTATCGTGATATTTCTGCTCGAGTTAAGTATGTAGTGTATTAAGGATTGTAAGAACAAAATAATATTAATATGGGTTTAGATTTAGATAGATTTATTTAACATCGTATTCGTGTATTTCACATCGCACACGTTTTTGCATGCGGCCACCAAATATATACTTCGTTTTGATTTACATCGGGCATTAAAAATTCTATCGGCCACAGATGGACCATTCAACCAACATAATTATACTTTGTTTCTTTTTATACTCTTCTTTTGCTCATCAATATCCACGTCATACCACATCCTACTGTACACTTCTATAGGTACTAGGACTGTACACAAGCATAAAATGATAAAACTTTTCTTGTTTATTATTACACAAAAAATAACAATCATAATCCGATTACAGGGAAAATAAAGGCAATTTTCTTCAGTCACCGAAGTTACCTGATAGGTAGGAAAATGCGGTATATTTAGCGATAAAAGAACGCGAGTCTCGTCTCGAGTCTATTATTTATCTACAACGTGAAGTATCTATTATGTCTCTCCCTTATTTATATGAATACAGTGTTCGTTAAAGATGCAATCGATATGTAAGATAGTAAAAGAACACGTTAATTCTAAAGATCGGTTGAGTGTTGCGGGATCATACCAGCGCCCGCGCCGCATCTGCCAGTGGTAAAGAAAACCGTGCACCAATCTCACATGAAAAGAATTAGAGGCGATGCGGGGCGCGCGCCAACTGGGGCGGCACAGGCGTGATCAAAGGCGGCGCGACCCTACCTGCTACAGGCAACGTGATGTACACACAGCCTCAACAAATATATGTAGGTACTCTTCAAAAGAGACACAACATTGTACACTTTCAAATGTTCATAAATATGTATATACATTATCCGATACACCAATAGAAGCAGACGAAAGGGACGTTTTGAGAAAGAGGCAGCGAGACATTTTTGAACGGGACGGTCGTCCAGGCGCAGCAAAACGTCCCGTTCTCAAATCCCGTTAATAAATTTCCCTTTCGCGGATTATTTGGGAGTAACACTACTAACATTCAGAACTTTACCTGTAACTATCAATTATATTTAGATTTCACAAAATCCTGTACTGTTATCCCGCTAGTAACTAGAGACAAGACGAAAATATTACCAAAAGTTGACGGGCACAGGATTCAATAGTTATTTCATTTAAACAGAAGCTGAACAGACAGTGCTGCTGTGACAGTGTTTAGAGAAAAAACATTCAGCAAACCTATTGCGCCGGCTACAGAAACTAATTAAGCATGCGCGTGGCCGCGTAGCGTTACATGTTTCAACTGTTTTCAGGCGTCTAAGGCTGCTTATCCACCAGAGCTGTGCGAGCAAGCTGAGCCGTGCGAGGCTGCATGGCGAAGCTGGGTCGGTGTGCAGAGAACGGTGCGAGTCCGTAGTGCGGTACAACGCGATCGTCGCCCTCATCTTCCCACACATCACTCGCTCGCGTCCGTCCCTCGCACACATCTCTAGCTCTCGCTCCGCTAGATCCGAATAGAATAGAACAGAATAGAACAGAATAAAATATAATAGAATATGTTTATTTGCTCTAAATAGGTATAAATACATTGCAGAACTTAATGTAATATTATAGTGCCACTATTTAGCAAAATTAGATTAGCTAGCAAACAAAGATTAGTATTTAAAAATTCATTTACATCATAAAAACAGTATTCAATTAACAGATTTCGTAATTTTCTAATCATTATGTTAGGAGGGAAGCATTCCAGTTGGTCAGGTATATTATTATAGACTTTAACGCACATGTTGTAGCAGTATTTTTGATAGACAGTAGTGGATGGACAGTGGGACCGAGCGGCGCTGAGCGAGGCTAGGAAAATGAAGTGATACTATGCTTTTAGCGGATTTCTTCCTCGCGCACCGCTCAGCTTCTCCGCACATCTCTGGTGGAAAAGCAGCCTAACAAAAGGGCCGGCTTCACACAGCGTTACAATACTGTGACCGAGCAGAGAGCAAACACGCGCACGTTTGCATTGCGATGCGGCGAAGGCACGCACGTTTAATAAAATTCCGCGCCCGCCTCGCCCGAGGCAGTGTGACCGGCATGCCTCACTCACTATGTACAGACAGAGCATACCATTAATTCAGAGTGTATAGCGACCAGGGCGTAGCTCAGATGGTAGAGCGCTCGCTTAGCGTGCGAGAGGTACCGGGATCGATGCCCGGCGAATCCAACTTTTTTAACAATCGTAAATTAACTGCAAAACCCCAAAACGTTGACATTAGGTACCTATTATTATTTTTTCATTTTTTTTCCGTTCGACATTTATTTTGTGTGGTGAATCGTATCATTATTTATTAATTGTAAAATATACGATAAAAAAAGCTATGCCCGATATTTTTGATAAAAACTCTGAAAAAATAAAAGTATCAAATATTTACGGAACTTCATACAATTCCTTCGAAAGAATTCTCTCATTGCGCATTCCAGAATTTGCGCCTCTTATTAAACAACCGTTTGTAAGACCAAGAATTTCGGGTAAAATCTCAAAAAACACTCTTCTAGACACTGAGAAATACTTGTTGAAGTTATCGAGACAAAAGATTCAAATTATATGGAAATGCAAGTGAGTGACGGGGAAACATTGTAGCGTACATTAGCGCGCATGTTACATTGTAATTTAGAAGTGTCGTGCGAGTGACATAATGCCAAGGCGCCGCCGAGTGCACGCCGCCCGCGGTCTGGGACTAATTCAGCAGTGGCAACTGCCGCCGCTAACAAAGCCTCTTGCACTCAAAGGAGGCTGAGTGAGCCTCCTCGTCAGCGCTGCCCTCCTGGTGCACAGCGTTCACTAATAAGGTTATATTTAATCCACCTAGTGTCATGAGAACATGGGATACAAGGATTTTTACAACCTAATTTCAGTACCAACCACAAAACGACTCGAAGTTTTAAAGTACCCTTGATAGGGTTGGGTCTAATTAAAATCTGATCTTCATAATACGTGAAGGTACGTTACGATTTCATATAAAAGTTGCTGCACATTTGGTGATAATATAAGGACCCTGGACATAAATTGTTGTATAAATTCTTAAATAAAGATTTTTTAAATTCTTTTAAAAGATATTTTCCATAATTAAATGAGTAAAATATTGGCACAGGTACGAGTAGGTTAATGCTGGTGTAGTAAATAACAATTGAAATGGAAACACTTGTGATACACACAGACAACCCTGAAGGCCCCTGACAGATTTCCACAGAACAATTCGATCAAATCCAGTTAAACTGAATAGCGCCCGCGCCATAATATCAATTTAATTAATTATTGCCCTTTCATCATCGGAGCCGGGCCACATTAGCGTGAGACGCCGACCTTTTTTCCGGCGAGGGCAAAAAACAAAGGGTCAACCCTCGCGGGGCCGCCGTTCGGGGGCCAAATTGAATTCTGTCGCCGAAACTAATTTTAATGGCCGGAGTGGCCCCGGGGCGCATATTTCTCCCGCCCCAAAGGGCTGGACTCGGCTAGCACACCATTTGGCAGACAGCTTATGGTCTAACATTTAAAAAACATTCATTAAACACTAATTATAGCCTTGGTTATAACAAATAAAACATATCCATATCTGTTATTAAAGAAATCGTTGGTAATACCAAATATAGACTGAACGCGGCTAGCCAGGAAGGTTCGAATCTATTGTGCTGCTCTATGCTGCTAGGCTAGCAGTGACTGGATGCGGAGAACCGAAGATCGGGTTCAGTGGCGCGCCTTGGGCTCCCCCAGGTGTCCAGCAGTGGACTAGTACAGGCTGATGATAATCAAATAGACACTCCAAGTAAAGTCAGTACGGAAAAAATATAATATAAATAAATTTAAACATTAACTTTTACATGAAATCTGTTTTCTTAAATAGATGGAAAAGTTTATTTGTTTCCATTCATTTGACGTGTATTTTTACCTACTTCAAATTATCTGCGGAAAGAATGGAGCCACGACCTATGAACGGAATCGAACCCACGACCTACGAAGCTGTCCAATAATAGTCAAGGCAACGAGGCGGCCAACATGTTTTACAACAACTAGTTTCAAAATGGATAAGTGTGAACTTGTGAAGTATAGAGTTAGTATAGGTACCTTCATCAACAGCCTATTAATGACCCCACTGCTGGGGCTCAGGCCTACCCTCTCAACGAGGGCGTTCGGGCTATAGTCCACCACGCTAGCACAGTGCGGGTTGGTGGACTTCACATGCGCCTAAGAATTTCTTCTTCGGCGTATGCAAGTTTCCTCACGATGTTTTCCTTCACCGTTTGAGAGCAGTCAGTAAATGTACTTAAGTTTCGAAAAAAAACCCATTGGTACATGGCCCAGCTGGGGATCGAACTCCGGACCTTTCGATATGATAGGCCGCGTCTTATCCCCTACGCCACTGACGCTCTCCCTACGCCACTGACGCTCTCATAGGTACCTTACAGAATGTATATTAACTTTTGTAACTTTATGGTGTGGACATAAATCCTGACCGAAATATTATCATTGCCAACTATGGAAGTTGTGAAATGCTTTTGAGCAGTATAAAGTACGTTAACTTTAACGTAATAAATGTCCAAGTTTAGTTAAGCACGGATATGGGATCTCATTATCGTAAGGTGGTACGGTCAACGTCATAATGTCACTAATGTATTTGACACATTCGCACTTGACATTAGCGAATACATTACTACAGTGACAAGGTACTAAAGTGATCAGCTATTTATGACGTTGACTGTATAAATTCAAACTAATAATACTATCGAGCCGAGTTAGTACGTGGGGCAATAATCATTTTAGTGTTAATATTTACTTACGTAATATTTTTATTATTATTTTAGATGTTTTTGAATAAAGGACAGCGGGCTATTGGCGGACTAGTCGGCTCATGGGATGAGTTGATCATGGCGCCAGAACTCACAAGAGATATCGCACTGATAAATTTCAAAAAAGTCGCTGGCCTAAGCCGGGAAGTCGACACGACACGAATACGACAAAAACTCACCTGTACTGTTCTGACACAGTTTTTGTAAAAGTAAGCTGCGAGATACGACACGTGCTGCATTACGTTACGTGAATACTCATGAGACGTGACACATACGGCTACTACCCTATTTACATAAAAAATACACCGCGACGCGAAAAAATAAAACGAATGAGCGATCTTTGCTTAGATATGTAATTACTTTTTACCACAGGTAATTTGTAAAATTTATTTTTACCACCTTTATGTCATAAACATAAAGATCATAAAACAAGTAGTGTATAACTGGAACATATTGTCTGGAGCCTGTCCGGCGCGCCGCCGGCCGCGGGCGGGCGCGGCGCAAAACAAAGTAAACAAACAAGCACTTGGCGTAGGAGTCGGCTCCGTCGAGAGCTACCAGGGCCGCAGACGTCACAAAGAGACTTTCCTTTCGCCCTTGAGGGTCCTTCGCCACGTTCACTACACTACGTCGCGACGTTCCGTTTCTCTCGCATTCAAGTTGGCTCATTATAATTTTACATTACATTATTTATTGTACATACAGGTGTATGAGTACAACTACAAGAGACGGTGATTGAATGAATCGAGATAATGTAACTTTGAACATTTTGAACTAATTTCAAGTAGTAAAACTAGACACAATAGGATTTTTGTCAGTTTCTTTGCTTTATTTTAATTAATCCGTTAAGTTTGTTAAGTTGTTAAACTACATATTTTAAGTGACAGCGCCATCTGTGAGGCGACGAGAGAACTTGTAAGCAGCAAGGTAGTGAGGGTTCGCTGCGGCTCGCTCCGCACCCTCGCAAGGAAGCAACAACTCGAGTGCAGAAATTCAGACGACTTCTAATAGATGGCGCTGGCCGTCAGAAATTTTGAAAAGGATCCCCCGTATCACTCTTGATTATTTTCTTTTTCCTCCACTTACTATTTGGGGTAAATACTTTCGCTCCTCCGACTTACCTGTAATGAAAACAAAACAATATAAATAAGACAAATATACGTATCGCCGCTTGATTATTGGTATTCAATTAAAAACATTTTATTTTAAAGTTGAATCCTCGTAGGTTTAGAGGGGTGCATGAGGCATGGTGACTGGCATACGTGAATCTGTAAATTGGATTAAATGATGGATAATAATAATTATAAATCTATTTGACAATAAGTATAGGTGTTAATATTTTTAAGCGTCTTCAAGTTACAGCTCATTCCTTGTTTAAATTTTTGAATGTTGTGTGCTAAAAATCAAAAAAATATTTTATTTTTAATGATTTTTAAAGAAAACTTGTCATTTTTCCTAAGGGGAATCTGTGTAATGTAGTGATAATTTCAATATTGAAAAGTTTTCCTCGTTGTGGCTTTTATTTTCCTCGAATGTGTAGTGAAAAGCACTACGTATCAATCGGGAGAAAGTACATAATCATTATTAGCTCATGCTTTACGGCACAAAGCACTCGTTAGTTTGATGAACGATTTAGTATTAATCACACAAAATGGTAAAAGGTATAATAATTTTAATAAAAGCAACTTCTTATAGAGTTGCCGCTAGACCTAGGGCACAAATGACACTATTATTCCCATTAGCTCCTTCACAGCGATCAAAGCAATTACTTAGTTAGATAAAGCCACTGAAGCCGCCGGAACAAAGTTGAAGCAGCCCTCAAATCGCATTCAACTCCCACTCCCTAGACAGCTTCCACCGCTTCCACGGCAAATCGAACCTTAATACAAACGGATTGGGTGCACAATTTGTCGCCCGAGAAACGTCCCTGTGCAACACAGGTCTTTGAGATAAGCCTTGAATAGATCCTAGCTCACCTGGATCGACCTCATTGCAAACACAACGTTGTGCCTTCACTTTACAATCTGTTTTGTCTCGGATCAGGGCAGCCGGCTCATATCCGGCGGAGTTTAGACCTTGACATGACGGCGCTACAGTTGGTTTTCAGGAGTGCGGAATTGTTGATATTAAAGTTGTTGGCATAATTGTGGTGGCACAAGTCGGGACAAAGGCGGGATGCGAAGCGAGCCAGGTTTTAATTATTAATGAACATGTCATAGTTTCGAAATGAGTTGCGGTGGTAGACTGATGCTTCTGCGTGGTTCATTTACTTACAAACAGATTTCAGTTGGACTGTTTCTTTTTGTTCTCTAGCTATCTGCGATCACTCCTTGAACCAAGAGCGGTATTCCTTGTGATAACTTGCCAAGGTTTTATCCCATAACACAATACAGGCCTCTGTTCAGGTCCAATTTCTCGATAGTCTAGTCAATCTATTGCCCATATGTCCAAGTCCCTGTATGTCCATTTTCCTGAACGTCAATACCTCGAAATTCAACTTCCTCGTATGCGTGCAATTTAAAACTGAGAAATCCGGAATCGAAGGAATCAAACTGGAAATCAACATCGTACATTGGACTTCGGGGGAAATGATATTCCGAGAAATGGATATTGGGCATGAGATCATGGATTTTGGACGTAAGGGTCGGTTTAGACATTCGAGGAATTGGACGTTCCAGGTTAGAGCCGTTACCTTTATAAATTTAAATTTGACAAAAGGTATCCGAAAGTCGCTAGAGACAGCCCGAGTGACGGTAATTCATACGGAAAAGATGGCGTATGTTAGACTGGCTGGCTCGGTGCCTGTAATTACTCAAGATACTGTCAAATATAAATTCCGTAACCAAGAATCAACCCTAATAATTTTAAACGTGTAGCCTCACACACACGGGGCTCGATTTAATAAAGCTTACAATCTTATCCCTCCCCCGCCTCCCGGGAGAGTCCCGCACAGTTCGTGCAACTCGACCAAGGGAGGCACAATCTCCCAGGATCTCATAATTCCAGCGAAGGGTTGAAAAGGGGCTTCATATTTTTGAGATTTACCGATCTCACGGGATTTTAAAGAATTCAAATATTAATTTGCGAACTTTGCAGTTGGGATTTTTGAGAGTTGGTGTGTTGTTTAACGAAAGAAGGCTTACAGAGAAATTACATTTCAATTAATTTGTGTTTATTTATTTATTTTTACATTATTTTGGCTTCTGTTCAGCGGTCCTAAATGACGATTAATTAAGTTTCATGTTTATATTTTTTCCTCACCTACCGACGCGGAATCAGCTTTAGAAACTGTGTTAACTTACGGATTTCAACTACGCCGTCGTACGGCTCGGCTCGGCCGCGACATCGGCCGACCATCTTTGAGACAAAGTTGTTTCTGCTCTGTGATGGACGGGACGATTTAAGCCGATTCCGCGTCAACAGATGTGCGGTTACCCTAACACAAAATTCAAGCAGATTGATTTAATTTAAGAACACAAACTAACCTAAAAGATCTTTTTACGTGATTGGGAGTTAATAAAACACATTTCTCGCAGTCTACATGCGTGCTGTTAGAAGGAGAGGATGTTTATTAGAGCAGGAATTCGCCAATAGCCCTAATGAGCTAATGCTCCCTCCATTACCCAAAACAAACTAGCACAGCCTGCGGCGAATAAAGGGATAAATAAATTACGCCCAGGTGAGGCCGGCCACGCGGAGGAGGAGTAGGTATCGAAGAGAGGGGGGGGGGGGGGGATAGGTAATGAGGGCTTCATTAGCGGAGTGCTGTTAGCCGTGTTAGTGCATGATTAACATTGTGCGAGCTGAGGCCCGCACCGGCGAGGCGTAATTGAATATAAAGAGGACAAAGGGTGCTCGCTAATCGTTGGTGCCGAGACCGTGGACTGACACGAGCGCTGCGAGACCATCACAATTATGACCGGCGTATATTTCTTAAACCACAGGGGTACTATTTATTTGAACTAGGTACTATTTGGGTACTATTTATTGGCACTAAACCTAGCCCAGAATCTCTTATGTGTACGCTAGGTGAACGGACACGATACATATCATGATAAGCCCATCAACGTACACTGCTATACGTAGGCCTTCTCCAATGAACGCCACCACACCCGGTCCTCTAAAGTACCATAAACCAGAATTAGTTATAATCTTATTTTACTATGTCATACTTATACTAGTGTCAGTCAAATAACATAACAATATAGGCTTCGCCGATTGAGTACGCTGTATAGCAAGTGTAATGCCTGAGCACACAAACAATAGTGCAGAATGATCTCATCACAGCGTCCATACGAGCGTCAGTGGCGTCGGGGATAAGACGTGGCCTATCATATCGAAAGGTTCGAAGTTCGGTCCCCGGCTGGGCCATGTACCAATAGGTTTTTTCTCAAAAGTTAAGTACTTTTACTGACTGCTCTCAAACGGTGAAGGAAAATATCGTGAGGAAACCTGCATACGCTGAAGAATAAGTTTTTAGGTGCATGTGAAGTCCACCAACCCGCACTGGGCTAGCGTGGTGGACTATAGCCCGAACGCCCTCGCTGAGAGGGTAGGCCTGGGCCCCAGCAGTGGGGACATTAATAGGCTGTTGATGATGATGATCACATCACTGGGTGAAATTACAATGGTGTCAAGGAAACGTCCACCGTTCTATGCAAATGTACCAAAGCTCAATACTGCTCCGACATATTTGCCGTAATCCATAACCGACGGCGACACACAACCTTTAGCTTCGCAGAAACGGATAACCCCCTTCCGCCCTTAATACTATCACCATACAAAGCGCTGAGTGCTAGGGTATGTAAGTAAAACATACACTCATCCCTGTGGGCCTAGGTCTAGGTGTGGGGGGTGGCCTAAAGGGTCGCTTTCATAAATTATTTAGTTGGGGCCAGCCGGCGCGGGCGGAGAGGTGCGAACGCGCCGCCGTGATAGATCTGCTCGCTCCTTTAAACAACTTCAAGAAAGTGATGCTACTTTGTAACCTGACACCTATACAACTAAATAAACGAAGTGTGTAGATAGGTATACTATTATAGGCAAACACATGTTTAGGTTTAAAGAACTTTAATTCTCATAAGAAATTTACATTTCACTTAAAATGAGATATATATAGAAAAATATATGAATGAACACAGCGCCTACAATGCCCGTGCAAATACGTTTGAACGTCTACTACTCAGTGATAATAATAGTTTTTTAATTATTATTCCAGACAATAAACTCATATGAGAAGATACAAAATATTTTTACATACACCTACTTAAAAACCACTAAAAATAAATGTCGGTATGACAGTGTTGACATTACCATATAAGTGATGGTAAAGTCGCTCAGATTGTAGACTGCATCAGTGATCCAACTGAAATCGTAGGTAGGGCTGCCGAAATGTATCCAACAACCTCCGGAACAGGAAGTAAACAACTACAAGACGATGTGACAGGAGGAATGAACTACTCCTACTTGGTAAGCTAGACCAAAATCAATGCACGGCTGTCTCCAGCATTACGCAATAACACTGTGCCAAAACATTGAAATTCAACTCGTTTTTAAGTTAACTTAGTTCAGCCGACTTTCTTTTTCAGTTAGAGATTCACAATTTGAGAATTTTGGGGCTGCAACTGAAAAATAAAGTCAAGAGTTGTGGCCAAACTAGATAACGGTCGCAGCACGATGTTAAAGAGCCTAAGGGCCTCTTACACCGCTTGCTGATAAAGTCCCAGATACCCTATCTGTAGGTTATCTGACAGATAGCCTATTTTTTTGGTTTCACAGGTATCTGATTGCCTATATCTTATACATTTTATATAGTCTATCACACAGATTTATCTGATAGATTAGTTTATCACTAAGATTACTATCTGTAACAATATCAGGAAGTGGTGAAAGAAGCCCTAAGCCTCCCTCAAGAATTAGGCCATCAAATGCAAAAGGAAATTTTCAAATCCAACTGGTAGTTACACAGATTAACGCGTTCAAACACTTCAGCTTTTAGTTTAAGTTAATGTTACTGTTAAAGGCTATATTTAACAGCCCTCGTGTTTCTATAAAACGCGATTGAATTGTTCGGAGTGAGAGCCCGCGAGCCGCTCGTCCCGGATCAGTGGGCGCCGTGATAAATAAAAACAGTGGGCCGTCCGTGATTTAATGAATAAATTTGCCAGCGGGCGGCGGCCGGTGATGACGTCATTAATCCCGGGCGCGGCGCAGCCAGCCTCCAGAAATCCCCACCGGTTTGTCCTACCAAATGGGGGAATTAACAAAATGGTCCCCGACAAAAATACAATTAATAACTGAAGCCCATATATCGTGCAGTTCATATAAAAACATTGTCCGTCCGTATTGATGACAGGTACTTTTGTTACAAACTTCTAACCAGAGTCATCCATCAAAAAATAAACTTGAAGAATGCTTCAAGGGGGCAATTTGTGCAAAGAAGAGTCTCGCAACACTTCATTATTCTTTTTTTTTTCACATTTAGTCCGTCCCCTCCCCCACCGCCCGCCGCGCCCCGCTCGGCACATGTGACGTCACGCCCGTCACTCGCCCACGCTTCCGAAGAAACTTGTAAAGCAACGCAATAAAGAGAAAAGTTGTACCGACGGGGGCACCAGGCCGCGAGCGCCCGCCGCGACGAGTGATACCATACAGCTATTTATACTTGAACGTGACCGAGCTCAGCGGGAAAGGAGCCTCATAATGTTGGGAACAGAGAACTTGAGTATTCGTTACTTCTTGTTGGGGCTCGGCGGCGAGTACAGCAAACTCGAAACAAAATCGATACATCACATTATTTGACGGCTGACGGCGGCGCCGCTGAAGTAATAGAGATTGGGGATCTTATCACGGCTTCGGTCGTTTATTTGGAGAAGAATTCTGAAAATTGAAATCTGCATAATTTCCTCATTAATTCACCGAAAAGTGCGTGGTAGGTGTGTTTATTTAAGTTCCAAAAACCTGTATGGTACGTGCCCGGGATTAAACCGTTGACCTAATTGAGTTGAGCCGAGCGCATTACCAACTAGGCTATTACAAGAAGCTCTCGCGAAAACATGTTACGCTCGGCACGAGCACGACACGCATCTGCAAAGAACTCTTACAAGCCACGAGATAAATTGGTGGCTTGCTTTGGGGATTAATCCTGCCCCAACATTACTATGTAATAGTGATAGGAGGTCCGCAATACAGCCGCCTAGTCCAGGAAAAATAAATGGAATTCTTCGAAGACATCGACGAAAGCCAACCCCGAGAGACTATTAATTCCTCTGTGACCCCGATTCTCTTTTAATGATATCTGTATGTTAATTTCTTGTTAATTTTTAAAAAAGTTTCTTTCGTTAACTTTTTATAGAATGTAAAACACTAGGACCTTGAGCCGGCCTAGTCTATTAGTGAGTTTCAATACTACGAGAGACCAGTTTTTACTGGTTATGTTACCACTGACGAGCGGTCGACCGTACCATATAGAGAATCAAGTGAACGCGGGAGCCATAAACAACACATCCACATACCTAACTATTATTAGCCGTAGAGTAACAGCTTCAGTAACATTGAGCGGAGTTGAACAAGCGGGGGCTACCACCGCGGCTCGTTACACCGGGAGCCAGTTAGCGGTTTGTTGGCTCGAGTGCCAGCCAGCCAGCCAGCCAGCCGCGCGGGCTGTGAATCATTAACAAGCGCGCCTCGCCCGATGAATGCTCGCCTCGCTCGTCTGTGAGTGCCACTGCTTTGTGCCTTCACTTGTGTGTTGGGCCGGGAGCTCGCGGATAATGTGGTTTATATCACATTTATGCAAAGACTGTCTTTACTTTTAGATTTTTCTACCATCTAGATCTCCAAGTATGTTTTTTTATTTTATTTTAGATGAAACCGGGCGTGATGTGATTATGAATAATTATACCCTTTGTCATTTATTTTGTGAAAGACGGTGATTATTTCGACGTTGATAGGCGGAAATTGCGATATTTCTAGTACAGTTCGGTTTCTGAATCGAATATACTACCGTCAGTCTCATAATTTAATGGACATTTTTTCTTATAACAAAAAAATTCTGACCCAAACTGTAAAGTAGCGTAGCTCAATAAATGGACTCACTTTCGTCACATCACGAAGACATTTAAAGTACCTATACTCATTCATTACACATCTCCATTGAAATGACGAATTATTAAGTACAGTTCAGTAGTTCATCTCTCGGACTACCACAACTAGAAGACTAGCAGCCGCTCCTAGAGCGTCGAGGGCAATCGGCGAGGTCTCAAGATCGCTTGTTAAATACCACGCGGCTCAACGAAAACCTCCCTTATCCACCCGGAATACAGTCGAAATACCAACGCACGCGCGAAAAGAATTATGTAAAGAACTCCCAGATTAAAGCGCCTCATTCCATTCCAACTTTTATTGTAATTGTTAGACGGAGCGAAAGAAGTCGTTTATTAGACTTTTTGCTGCCGAAAAATTTCAAGTCCCATAAATTTCTACCTGAAAAATTATACGATTTGTTCGTTTTACCTCCGCGGAGCACCCAGATCGTCAATAACACCCTCTTTGATTGTGTCCAGGCCTTCGATACACTACATAATTGCTGCACAATGTATACTTAAGTGAATATATCCATCTACTTAAGTGAATATAGCATCTTTTTTACTGTACAGATTTTTTTTCTGATTTCAGAACATTTTTACATTCTGAAAATGGCGGCTATAATTATAAATTACTAGCCGATGCTCCGCGACTTCATCTGCATTATAAAGTATACTATTTATATGTTATTCAAAAAATTTTAACCCGTTCTAATCATGCCAGTTTCTTAGTTTTAAAGTTTGTCAATAGATGGCGTTAGGTGTATTTTACACCGCGCTATCATTTGGTTCTTCGGAACATTATATAAGTTAAGTGTGCAAATTATCCACCAGTTTTAACCTCTTTATTATTAGTATTGATGATATGATAATATTTGCACGAAAACATGAATCACAATGATCAAACCACCATATAAAATGATGGATGTCAAATATTCGTGGTACGTGGACACTGTAACCGTCACGCGGTCCTAACTCAATCGCTCTGAGACTCCGCCCCAATCATCCACCAGACCTTTTCCATTTCCTCTGCGATGTCCGTGCGCTCTCAGAATGGTATAAACATTCCCGTGGGACTTTCCACTTCAACTTTTGAGATGGAACTTTTGACTTAAGACGAATAACAACTTCTACCAACTTATGTTATCCTATCAGTATACGACCAACTGTTCACCGCTGCACTGGAAGACGTCTTCAAGCTTCTGGACTGGAACGGACTGGGCATCAACATCAACGGCGAGTATGTCACTCATCTTAGATTTGCCGATGATATCGTGGTCATGGCTGAGACCCTGGAGGACCTTGGCACAATGCTCAATGGCCTCAGTAGAGTTTCTCAACAAGTGGGTCTAAAAATGAACATGGACAAGACGAAAATCATGTCGAACATCCGTGTTGTACCCACTCCTCTGAAGGTTGGAAACTCTACGCTCGAAGTTGTAGACGATTATATATACCTGGGACAAACGGTCCAGTTAGGTAGGTCCAACTTCGAGAAAGAGGTCAATCGTCGAATCCAACTCGGCTGGGCAGCGTTCGGGAAGCTACGCAACATCTTCTCGTCCCAAATACCGCAGTGTCTCAAGACGAAAGTCTTCGACCAGTGTGTGTTGCCAGTGATGACATACGGTACCGAGACGTGGTCGCTCACTATGGGCCTCATAAGAAGGCTCAAGGTCACGCAGAGGGCAATGGAGAGAGCTATGCTCGGAGTTTCCCTGCGAGATCGAATCAGAAATGAGGAGATCCGCAGGAGAACCAAGGTCACCGACATAGGTCAAAGAATTGCGAAGCTGAAGTGGCAGTGGGCTGGGCACATCGCCCGCAGAACTGACGGCCGTTGGGGCAGAAAGGTTCTCGAGTGGCGACCACGTATCGGAAGACGCAGCGTAGGCAGGCCTCCCACAAGGTGGACCGACGATCTGGTGAAGGTCGCGGGACCCGGCTGGATGAGGTTAGCGCAGGACCGGTCGTCGTGGAGAGCCTTGGGGGAGGCCTTTGTCCAGCAGTGGGCGTCTACAGGCTGATATGATGATACGACCAATCCGGGAAAGTCGACAAGTCGGGAAAGTCGATCATTCTCAGTAGATCCCTTCGCAAGATCCATGATTTATCCAGTGAGACTACTCAGGAAAGTAGGCCTATTGGGAAGTAGACGGATAAGAAAGAACAAGTAGTCCGATGGGGAAAGTAGACCGTTTGGAAAAGTTGAGATGATGATTCGGGAGGGGTATTCAGGTAGGGCTGGAAAGTAAACGCTGTTGATGTTTCAAGTGACAAATTGCTCCAGATTTTAATGTCTAGCAAGAGAATTTCTACAAGCACCTTTAGATGGGTAAACAGAGTAAAGGAGAGAAGAAAAACATGAGCTTATTGGGGCAGGTTATTGGCTCTCTAATGAAATATTGATGAAGCCCGACGCCGGCACTCGCACCGGCGCGGGCGGGCGCTCCGCCCCGGCGCGAATATAAATAGGCCTCCACCGCCCGCCCGCCACCATAACTTACGTAAAAAGTGTGATCTCTTCATATTCTTTCACGAAATCCCAACACAGTCGCTAAATCTAGATAATAAGTATTTCATAAGAATTCGCGAAAATATGGCAAACAACATATACTTAATAGAATAGAACTAATGAAGAGGACACTCTAGATACGACACTAAAATGAATAAAAACGCAACCAATATTTTTAACCCAACAGAGCTAACAGACGAAACTAAGATCTTGTAAACATGACAAATGCTTTTTATTGAAATACAAGTGTGTTTGTAATTTAAGCTCAAATCTTGAACGACATGCAGCTATTCATGTATTTAAATTAAATCAACAGACGATTTGCAAAAAAGGCGCTAATTTAATGGAAATACACTGATAATGTATTCGGGGATGAAACAAAGGCTGTGCTTTCCCACATGTTCTACCGGTAGAACAAAAATGAGAACGACCCGTGATGTGAGTTGGGTTAGTGGCTGTTGGAAACAGAGTAGCATTGACGTCAAAAAGAGAAACGTTGAATAAACGAATTTTGAATTTTACTGTATTAAAGCAAGTTTTATTTTTCAGCAATCAGAGGATAAATCAATATGTAAAGCAGCAATAACCCCCAAGCCTATTGGAGGCCGCAGTCACTTACAGAGCCGTGTGTCACTCAGCCCCCCGCTCGAGACACAAACACCCCCAGACCCCCCAGACCCCAACGTCATAACAAATCTTTCAATAACCCTCTTGTTTTTGTCTGCGGCCGCTTTTTACGAAATATGTCGGTCGTTCTTTTACAAAATTTCACTAGAGCGGAAGCTTTGTCAGTTATCACTGCGAAACGAAGCGGAGGACTATACATAGAGGTACCTATACACATCTTCTCGCTGTGTCCTTGATAGGCAAAAAGAACGGAGCACCAAGAGGTTTATTTTTAAATCGCTCTCCTCGCTTCCAGCGCTCGAGTCCGATACAAAAATTAGTAGAATCGACCGCTCGAAGCGAGGCGAGCGATTCAAAAATAGGGTTCCAAGTATCGAGGTCCTGATACATGTCTTTCGCGGAGGACCAAGTTGAAGGCACACCCTCAAACTTTGAGTTTTTATTACAGCACAACTCTTTTCTCGAGAACGATAAAAGTTAAGTGTATGGAGAGAAGCACAAATCATAAAGCGACCAAGAATAACAGTAAAAAGTTAGAGCACACACTAGCGCGGCGCAAAAACAACGCGACCGCCGCGTCGCAAGGGACAAGTTTGTACAACGCTTTATTAATGGGCGGTGGACGAACGGGGTGTGGTCCGAGGAGCAAGCAACAGATATTGCTTAAGCGATTTCATCAATGGCGGACCAAATGGTAAGTGACATTATGAATTGGATTGTACCTTTCAGACGCATAGTACCAGCAATGAAAATTACCTTATACGCGGTTGACCAGAAGTGAATTTCGCAAATTTCCAGATACGCATATGACCAGATTTTGTTTTGTACAGCTCTTGTTAAAACAGTAAAAAAAGAACGAAAATGAACGAAACGAAAAACGTTGAAGCTTTAATTCATAAGTCGCTTATTCAAAATCGGAATACAATATTCTCTTTTTGACATCAATGCTGTCTCAAACAACTCTGTTTCCACCTGCATAGCCGAGGGAAAGCAACAGCAACAAACCCATTTAAAACGCTACGGCTGTACCGAGTACAGACTACCCCCTTATTGTTGAGAAGCCGTTGTTCGGCCGCTGTCGTCTGCCACTTGGCCTCCGACGGCACTAAATCCCATTGTATGGAATTAAAACTTAGCGGCGCGCTCGCCGGAGGAAACCCCACAGATAAATATCCGGCCGCAACACGCCTTATTACACACGGCGTGTGCGCCCGAGTGACGTTCATGGGGGAACACTTCATTGTCTATACATTACTCACTCACTATACGCTTTGGCATATATCTACTCAGTTTAGGACGTTGAATAAGAATTTTTTTTTTCACCTCACCGGTACTTTCTCATTCGAAAGCTGCGCGGAAAACTGCACCTGGAAAAAAACTTTTTAAAACTTTTCTTCTAATTTATAGAAGGTGGACATTTATAGAAAAGGTCAATTCTAATTGTGGTTATTATTATTTGTTGTTCTAAACCGCCGAAAGGATTCAATTCACCTAGTATTTTCCTCGCTGTAGTGAGGTGAAAAATTGTGTGTTGCGTTCGGCAGCAAAGTTATTTTGCGTCTCGTACCTTGAAACCCTCGCTCAGGATTCTATCTTTCCTAAAACCCTTCGCTTGCTCAGTTTTCAATACTAGTACTCGCACAAAATAACCAACTTTGCAGCCTTGCATAACAAATAACTATTATGCTAAGCAGAGGGATTAGACGTTGACGTCATACTGGTACAGTGGACATAATGCGAGGATCATTAAATTAATTATTCCACCAGGTTTCAGGGTACTTTTCGGTACAGGGCATCAAATTTCTGAAATACTACACCACCGAATATCAGGGATTGCAGAACAAAAATTACTTTTAAAACTAAACTCGATGACGCCTTGTATTTATATTGAAGTTGTCATTTTATTTATCGAACATTTTATACGGCACTTATAAAAATAATTTTGTCCACTTTAATCTTTGCATATTTGAGTACTATCGCAATTAACTGTCAGAATAAACTCATCTTATTTACAGTCGAGTCTCGAAGTCATTATGAAGTTAGGAACAAAGTTATGGCAATTATTTAAATGTAAATTTTGAATTCCAATTATTTCTTCTGTATGTACTCAACGCTTTTTGACTTGAAACAACTACAATTTCGTTTCGCAAATTACCTAGACAGGCACATGGCATTTGTAGAGCGGGCTCTACGCCTCTACGCGCGCCGCTACGCCGTAGCCCCGTAGCGCCATAGATAAGCGGCATGACAGCGGCGTGAGCTCACCGGGCGGAAAATGCAATCTGGCGGGAGTTAGGGGGGAGACGCGCTCGCATATGCAGGTTAGTGTAGCACCAGCCTTTATAAATACTACTTAGATAAGTGAACTACAATATTAGTTGGCCAGTTAAGCCTGGCTTAGTGTCCCCACTGCTGGGGCTCAGGCCTACCCTCTCAACGAGGGCGTTCGGGCTATAGTCCACCACGCTAGCCCAGTGCGGGTTTGTGGACTTCACATGCGCCTAAGAATTTCTTCTTCGGCGTATGCAGGTTTCCTCACGATGTTTTCCTTCACCGTTTGAGAGCAGTCAGTAAATGTACTTAAGTTTCGAGAAAAAACCCATTGGTACATGGCCCTGCTGGGGATCGAACTCCGGACCTTTCGATATGATAGGCCGCCACTTATCCCCTACGTCACTAAACTAACAGAAGTTAAGAAGTGGAGTGGAACGTACATTAAAAAAACAAACAAGCACAAGCTTGATCCATACAGTCGAGTTCTATTTTAAATGCCGTGTCCCCCCCCCCCCCCCCCCCTCAAGCTCGTGTCTGACGGGGCGCCATGGAAGCGTCAACTCAGCTCCAAGTAACATTTCCGGGCGAAAAAAACAAATTACCGCCCCGGCACAGACAATACAGAGCGGGCGACGCCGCCGCGTTCGCAAACAACATGGCGCCACCGTCGTTTTTGTTCCTCACGAGCTTTTGTTTCAACTAAAAAGGAAACTCTAAACTCTGATTGGTTGGTTTAAAACTGTTGTCGGTTTATTTTTATTTCTGAATTAATCTGACCGTCGTCGTTGACGTAACGGCCCTAATCTCGTTATGGACCAGCCGGCGCTGAAGGCTCATCATAAAGGCATCAATCCGGGAGCGAGCTCTTTTAAAAACACCCTAAAGTTTTAGGATCTACGCCAGCCCGTGTAGAGGAGGCTGCACAACGAGCAGACCGCCAGTTAAAACTAGCATGTTTTTATGGTTTTACGGCCAATTGGAAACAAAGTCCTTCTAGGCCAGTAGTAGTTTGAAATATTCCGAATACAAAAACCCGACGGTTACAGCACTGTTTCTACAAAAATAGGGCACAAAGTCAGCACAGTCGGCGATCCACACTGCAGTTCACATCCTCACTAAACTGATAGCAGCTTTAACGAAGATTTAACAAGGGACAATTCGAAGCGATCTGGTTGAGTCGTTGAAACGAATACTTTATTATACGAGTAAGTTTCAGGAAATGTCTATTGAGATGAAACGTGTTTCACAAGACACCGATTCTGCACTGGCATGTCAATAGAGATACGACAGCACTAAATATGTAAGCCATCTCTAATCCCCCATCGTCGAACTACTTCCGAATACAGCTTTGGCGAATACCTCGCGATTAAACATGAAACGCTCCCGGTTCAAAGCGAACAGCCGCGCGGTGGTTTCCTCTAAACTGTGGTTAAGAATCCGTGATAAAGAATTTCGCCCCCTCAGCAGTAAACGGTTTGTTTTGAGCGCTCCCTTTGTTGTTTTCCTCGGCGGCAGCCAACGTTTGTTAGCCGCGCTCACTCCCCGGGTATCGCACAATTTGTGCGTAGGCGCGCACAAAATGTACACGGCTATAATAAGTTTATCACGCCAACGCAATACAATACGGATATCTGTGTTGACATAACTTACAAGGAAAGGTGGCCGAGTGTCGGTCCCGGTTTGATTCATTCTAATATTATGTTGCAGAGCACAATTGACACTTTTTTTTTTGTAGCCGCATGTAGAATCGATCTTATGTTAAGTACCTGTGAACCCGTCATTGACAGTAAGAGCTATCTACAATCTAGAATAAGTAATATTGTTTTCATGTGCTGTGGATTTTGTGAAAATAAATAAATAATTTCCACTAATCCGCGACCGAGATCAACCAATAAAAAACAAGCAGTGTCCCTGCACCGACTAGAGAATTCGCCATCTTCATCATAACTATCAATACAACTCCAATAAACGCACCCGCGCGGTTGACAAGTCATCATAAACAACCTCCAGTTCGTTCAGCAATCACACGACAACTTCCGAGCCTCAACCCCGCACGTGATCGTAATAACGTATCGGAATTGATGTTCCGATTTCACGAATTGGCGGCGTAACTTGGGGGCCCGCTCTCCCCGGGCCGAGATAAACACATTGACACGTCAAACGAAAGGGTTGGAAGCGATCAAAGCCACTGGAAGCGCTCCGCTGACCCTATAACGGAACTAATTTAGATGAGTCTCGCCGGGATAGACCCCAATAACTTTACTAACACGCCTTTATAAATATACTTAATTATATAATTATCAGCTTAAGAAACGACCGAAAATTATTATCGGGTGAGCAATATTAAGAAAAGGGTGTATTCATATTCATATATTCGTACTAAACATACTCACACATTACTAAACATACTCGTCAATAATAAATTGAAAAATAATTGAATGTCATTTTTCTTCTATGAATTCCTTAATTGTATTAAGTGTATACCACTTCCGTGAAACTCGAAATGCGAATTTAAAAAAAGTAACAACATCAACTTATTTTCGTTCACCGCATTGTCGATTGATTGCTGGGTTTTGTTCACCACTAGGTATTTCATGTAAGAGTGTCAATCTTGCTCGCAGCCCTTAATAATAATAAAAAAGTTCGTGTCTGACCTCTCGAACGGGGCAACTTGATGTAATTACATTTTAAACTTAACCCATACATAAATAATCAGAATTTCAGGGCCACCTGTAAGCCTCTAACAGATATAACTGATTGTAACTTATCTTTGAAATCTCTTTAATATTTTAAATGACAATGTGAGTTCACAAATCAAAGGCGAGACGTGTAAACATGGAGGCTGGCTGGTGTAGAGCGGGACAACGATACTCATTACAGGATGATGCCGCAGATCGTCCGCTGTGTCACGCACAAATGCCGCCACCCCCGGGTGTCGGCAACTTTTACCGTTTTGTAACACCCTGTACTGTACATTAGGTAGGCCGTTAGAACTTTCTGCTTCGGACAGTTTCGGCTAAAAATGGAAACCGAATAACGTACATTCAATAAAATTTATAACTACAACTTACCGAAGAATAAAAGAGAAGCAAGGATAATTATACATATTATGAATCGTATTATTGTTAACATGGATTATGAAATTTAGGTATTTATTTTCACAAGGATTTATTTAGGACATAAAACATAACGCAAAATTCGTCCAGACATAAAAAAGCCGTTCCACAAATTGTTATTTGAAATGATAATAAATCATAGTCCATCCCTCGAAAAGACTACGACTGTCTATATTTTCTCAGAGAATAGTAATTGCCGCTAATTAAAATACCAATACAAACACAATCTTCGCAAGGAGCCTTCTATATTAAAAATTCGGTTTCGGTCTCGCCACTCAGTTCAGCTCTATGACACGAGCGTGAAGCTAAACCCAGGACAAACAAACATAAGCCTTATCGGTTCTCAACAAGCATCAATAGGAGGAGAAAGTGAAAACTGTGACAATGTCCTGCCTGCCGCCGCCCGCGCCGCCGCCCGCGCCGCCGCCGCCGCCGTTCGCGAAATGCCAAGCTGTCACGACTCCCGAAGAGGATTAATTATGACTCAGCTAAACATTATAGCGACAAACATTACTTGGCAGCTTTTATAGGATTTTTGGCATTAAGTTGTCAGAATTGGGATGTTGCGAAATTAGAAAGGTGTTCCAGATTTGAGAAGGGAAATATAAATATACACAATTAGTCCGCCATCCACGGCACAAACAAACCGAACCGGCCAAGTATTTCATTCATTCCGAAATCGTCATTGACATTTCGATCTTTAGATAATTTGTGACATGAGTCAGACGCGAATAACTAATTAGTTTTCGATTCTTTCTTTTGCAGGATATTTTCCTAAATGGTGCTCTTTTATTTAATTTTTTCTAAAAAATGTATATTGTGTTTGGCGTATACATATCTGTGGTAGTGTTGTCTGCAACAAGTAACCTATGAAAGTGTATATATTGTGCTGGAAAATCAAATAAAAGCGTGTAAAATCTTCATCAAAACTACTATCATTTAGAGAGGATGTGAGCTGTAAAGTCGACGGGCAGAAGCCGTACTGTAACCGCCTTTTTGTATTATGAATTGAAAAACTACAATTTGCCTAAAAGGACATTATTTACAGGGAAAAAACGAAATAACTGTGTTTGAGATTCAAGCCATAGAGTTAGCTACTTTACAGAATTCAAACATTAATTTTTAGCCAAAGTGTAACATGAGTGTAAAAATTGTTGCATTATCTATGACGGCTCTTTAAGTAGGTACATTTTTACGGAACAGCATGTAAGTTGATCTGGTAGATGAGCAAGCGAGTGTCCCGGCCCACCCCGGCCCGCCAACAGCGCCCGCGGGGCCGCCCGTAAATCAGTCAATAGCGCCTCTAATTCTCGTTACGCGCGATAAACGATCGCCGATAGAGAGGTCCCGTCCCGTCCCGCCCGAGCGCGCGGGACGGAATACATTTGCATTCGTTAGCGCCGCCGTAATATTGGAGGAGACTGCTTCTCTTACAGGTCAGTAAATAGCCTATAAATTGAGAGAAGGGTCCTCTCTGGACGGTATCAGAAAACCATTGTGTTAGGCCCCACAATAACAGCCTATGGGTGGGCAGAAAATATTACATCCATACTTTAAAATTGAGAAAACAGGAAGCCGCTATCGTCTTACGTTACCTTGAAATAAATTATTCAGTTTGCACTAGGTATTTTTTAGGCCTCGACTGGTTCTTGGATTACTATATTTTATTCATTGAAAATAGTTTACCTTTTGTATTTCAAACTGCATATTTTTTAAACTTACGCAATCAGTTTGAATTGAACCGAAAGGTCAAAGGTTGTTCTTGCATAATTGACGTCATTACAAAACATCTGAGCTGGGAGCGTGACGCAATGGATCCGGTCATAATTTATTACAACTCCAAAGTTGGGGAACTTGCTCCGAGTTCGGTTGTATTTCATGTTCCTTTTGCAAATTGCCGAGTTGTGGAGGTGCTGAGTCAGGGAGAGAACTGAGACGGTCGGTGATTCGCCATACTTTTAATCGCAGTACTCTTACAATATTGGCTCTAACGGTAACCTCAAAATTGGTATATTTTTACCCCTCGTAAAAACAGAATTTCGATTAACTGTAAAATCTCAGCTGCAAGGATATCTGGGATGATCGATGATTAAATAGAGTGGTCTGAATTGACTCTGAATAATAAAAGCTGGCTAATCGAAAAACGGTACGAACTAACAGAGGTTTAATAACTAGAGTTGCAAAATGGGTATAGATTCTACGACTTCTGACGTTCGAGAAAAACGTACGTACGTTCCGCCATCAGAGTTAATATTAATTTTTTTACTGGACATAATATGTAACCGTGTGTCACATAATGTGTCCACTGCAGGTTATGTGCGCGCCCATGTGGTGGCAAGAAATTATCTTCACGCTCTGTTGCATTTGGCCCACATATCTGTCGACAAACGCAAACTCTCTCTCTCTGTCCTCAACATAAACGTTGAACGCTAAGTATGCTGGGTCCATATTTACAACATGCAGTGCCTGGAGTTGTACGAACAACTTAACAACTATTTGCGAAGTTTGAAGCGAAACGTAAAGTTCCATCGCAAACTCAGCTCCCGGTAGGTTCGGTAACAATAACGCGGTTTTGCACCACCAATAGAGTTTTTATTTGAGTTTCTGCATTCTTATATCTGTGCTTCAAGTTTTCATCGGAACTTATACTCAATAAGATTATTAAAATACATAATTCGATAGTTATAGAGTTTTTAGTAGTACTACCTGTAATAAAGAGTTTTGAGCAACGTTAGCCATTAACTGAAAAGTAGCAATTACGCTGCTTACTTAATGGTTTCTTTCATTGTATAACTCCCCCAAGAAGAATTTAACTGTAAAAGAAAATGTTTCTTAGTTGAATTCCTCCTTAACTTGAGGAGTTAGTACAAAAACACACAACAGATATAAAACCAATATTCAAACAGCGATTTTAGTACAATGGAACAGTACGTTTTCTATAATGTAGTTAGGCGAGCGAGGTCGCGGGCGAAAGCCAGTCAAACACGAATCGGCACGTACCAGGCTGGCATGACAAGCGAGAGCTAATCTCAGACAAACAATCTTGCTAGTTCCAATTTTTGTGGGGAGTGTACACGTGCGATGATCCTCTCGACATAATGGCGAGCGCACACACCGCGCCACTCCCGCGGGATCAATGGATAAATATTAGCTCTCATACTGTAGGGCCGCTCGCTCGCTTCTGAACCCCCATCGCTTACCATAATGTTACCTTTGCAACGGATATTTTGTGGAGGTAAACTGTTTTTGTTAATTTTTTAATACTGAAATTAACCTTTCCTCACTTCATCGCATAACTAAAAAAACGTAACCGAATCACTGTATGTATCCCATTACAGTTAGTACTTGTGACGAGTGCGAGCGTTTGTTTTATTGGGCAAATAATAATCCTGAAAGTGGCACCAAAAATATTGAACTGGGTAGGTTAGGTTAGATACCTTGAATTTGAATTATTAGGTGCCAAGTTTATTATTTTAGTCGCCCGGTTTATTACATGCCGTTTTATTGCAATATAGCTCTACCTAATGTAGATGTTCGAAATAAATCGAGCGCTTTGGATTACGGTCGTAGTTTTAAATGGAACCGTATAATAAGTTTGACATACATTTTTTGTTGAATTTGTATGAGTTATTGATTATGTGTATGATTTATTTAGGTAGTATTTATATGATCGCAGGGTATGAAACTCCCCCTTTGGCATAAAGTTAATGAATGAACACAAATAAGGAAACATTTGCTAATGACGGCTAAAGCTAAGGCGATTGTTGTTATTAAGGCGACATCGCAGACGAAGAGGTCGCAATATCATCAACCTTTATTTACTACGCAGAATATCCGACGATAAATTATGATTCAATTTTGCTTCATATTCATGTTATACGCAAGCCAATTGGTGAGTGGAGTGTGTCATATGTGGTACAGCGGAGTTAACCCTTTATAAGGCAGAGGCGATTTGGATACCACTTAGTTAATAAACATTTACGGAGAAGTACATCCTCTTTTTTTAAACTATAATGGTTTAAATATAGAGAATATATCAGGCTTTCTTTCCTCATTCATTCAATGTCAATGAATAGGTGTATTGGAAACAGATCATCTGAAAACTCAAGTGCACTAACAGGCTGAGTGCATATATTGACCACATGTTTTTTTCTTAATGATATTTTTTTGCCGTAGATGTGTTGGGTCCTTATAATGCACGACATTGTTTTGCACATACCAGTAATGCACGACATCAGCAATGCACGGCACGAGAATGCGCGACACGTATTTTGAATTCCAATGACGCGCATTGTTATGTCGAGCATTCTCGGACCGGACCAAGAGTGCCCGTCATAGTATTGTACAGCATAACAATTGGAATCAAAACAAAGAGTGACGTCACATTAAAAAAGTAAAAAGCCACTAGGGATGGGTGATTTACTGATTTGATTGATTTTTCTTATTTGACGATGGTTGATGGTTCACGTTGCCTAACGTTCTAACTACTGTCGCTCGCTTCGCTCGCTCCAAGAGGGTTTACATTGAACCTAACAGCTCGTCGCTTCGCTCCTCGCACCTAACCTTCGGGGTGGGCTGACTACATTTCTGGATCAATAGACGAAATCACTCAATGCAATCAATCGTCATTCGGAACAGCACTACCTAGTATCCAAGCCTCAAAATTCGGAGTCACCTGATTGGTCAACCAATCGGCCAATCACGCGATGTCGCCAAATACGGTGCTGTACACTCTCGGCTCGGACGCGCAAGGTACAGCGGCGTATTTGGAGACATCCCGTGTTGTGCAATCCATTGTCGCGCTCTGCTGGTGTGTACATTCTCGTGTCGTGCGCTCTCGTGCCGTGCATTGTTGATGTTGTGCATTACTGGCTCCCGATGTGTTGCTCAGTGCATTACAAACATGGTAGTGTATTTAACTTTCACGTCGCATATCTGTATAACTGAGGCCTTATAAAGGGTTAGTTAGTTCTGGTGAACAGCCCGCGGCCCAAAACAATGCGGCCACATCGTTTGATAATTAAAACACCATCAATACACTGTGTCCATTCACTCGGCAACGCGGCCTACGAGGAACAAACAACACAGCGGATTCGGCAAAAGAGAACGCTGATGACAGGGAGTCGATATATCGTAGGCAGATTGTAGAATTGGCCAGATCGTGGTATGCTTAGGTGTTTCATGACACGCTGCCATTTCATGATTTGGCCATCTAACATCCGCCATATCGATAACGCACGTCTTTTTTAGTCTAAATAAAATGTCACGAAATAAGGACTAGTTAAATAAAAATACTTCGTTAAATGAAGACGAATACATGTACCTAAACATATAGGTACTACTCGTAAGTAAACTTATTAATTTTATCATCAAATAAAATGATTACTACAGTCTGTTTGTTGTTAACTTACTTTATTATTTAAAATAAAAATGTGTGAAATGCTTTAAGCTCGCTCGCCACTTCGCTCCGCTAGATACCTTGAATAGCTTACGTTACCCCATAAGCTCGCGCACACAGACCAACTTAAACCCTCTAGATTAGTTGTAGTTTTCATTATAATTGCTTCATTAATACGCCTAACTTACAAACTCATGACATTGTGCCGGACATACCTGAAACAATGAACAAATGAATTAGAATTTTATTACATTTCAATAACATCGGTAGGTAGATAATTGTTATTAGTTTATTTTATAATTTAAGTATATAATTAGTGTATATCAATTATTATATTAGCCATAACATTTGATTTTAAAAAATATATATTAGATTTAAAAAATTTAAAATTAACTTCAAATAATTGACAGCGATGATGACACCGAGGGAACATGTAATAGTAAATTACGTAAGCACCCTATGCACTGGTGAAAGTAAAATTTTGGGTAATTTTTATCCACGTGAGCTGGTCTTAACTTAATATATAGTCGGCGTATGACACGACATGCATGACATTGCATTAACTTCGACGATATACTGAATAAATCCGATGGGCTTACGTACAGTCACATCTTATAATGCGATGGCACCTCACATTATCTTGGGAGAGGCGTGGTTCAGAAGTCGACTATTAAAAGTACACAAAACTGAAAAAGCTCGCTGCGTGGTTTTATGATACTGTGTGTTGTCCTACGGATGGCGTAGCGAGCTTTTTCAGTTTTCTGTTATTAAAAGGCTGTTATTGGACAATTGGTAGATTCCGATCCACGTTCCTATATAAAGAGAAGTCAATCTAAAAATTCATGACCCAGCTCCGACGGTACTTCCAAATCGGATATTAACATTCAGCTGCTGCGCCCCCCCTCCGCCCCTCCCCCCCAGACACCGTCACGTCCCCGTAGAACGTGGAATAAAAACAAAGCTGGGAATTGTCAACAGACTAATTAAATTAGCCGGAAGCTGTGTTCATAGCTACGCAAACCGTACTGTTAGCTGGCTCCGACAAATGGTCACAGAATAACTATATAGCAATATGTCCAATTCAAAGGTATAATTTTATTAGGTCCTAATATAATAATATAATCCGGTCTTACACGATAGTTTTCTTGACGCTTATTTGCGTGAACTTCATATCATCAACAGCCTATTAATGTCCCCACTGCTGGGGCTCAGGCCTACCCTCTCAACGAGGGCGCTCGGGCTATAGTCCACCACGCTAGCCCAGTGCGGGTTGGTGGACTTCACATGCGCCTAAGAATTTCTTCTTCGGCGTATGCAGGTTTCCTCACGATGTTTTCCTTCACCGTTTGAGAGCAGTCAGTAAATGTACTTAAGTTTCGAGAAAAAACCCATCGGTACATGGCCCAGCTGGGGATCGAACTCTGGACCTTTCGATATGACACTTCATATCATCCATCATTAATTTGTTATTTTTTTATTTTAATTATGTGTGTTAGGAAGAGTTTGCACTTTTGTTGCTGAAAGTTGAAGAAAGGCCCGCCTGGGAGCCGGCTAGACGTGAACGAATTTGTTTCAGAGCGCCCGCCAGAATGTGTACAATAAGAAAAAAAACATATTATGCAAATAAGCACATCTAGTACTGCAAGTACGTCACTCATAATCCACTACCATCTAATTTACACTGTGACAATATACTGAAGGCTCAGCGGCTGAAGCCTCGCCTTAAAATACATTTTAAAAGTTGTTAAGTTAATTTACTTCCAGCCCCGAGCCGCCGGGCCCGCCCGCCGCCGTCGGCTTTACAAAAATCTCTCCGCCGCTGGCCGGCGAGCGTGAATACCGCCTTTACACTCAATTACATCGTAGCTGTGTTTGTGCGCTTCTGTGACAATAGCTAAAGTACATTCAGTATACAGCTGCACTGTGCAGTCAACTATCACTGTACTGAACGAAGTTATGTGTACTGAACGAAGAAATGCATTGCGAATATATTTGAAATAATATTATTTAGTTTTTTATGTTTCTTTCGGAATTATGTAGCCTAATTTGATTCACAACTGCCAGTAGTATTCCTCTAAAGAGGTAAATACTCCCCAGTACCAAGACCCACCAAGACTACCCACTAAAACTAAGCGGGTCGGAGATTTATTTTATTCCAATCCTAATACAATAAATACAAATTACGGTAAATACTCGACAAATTGCAAAACAGTTTGATGGCGACGAAAGCGCTCTTAAACTGACTTATAAGTAAGTACCTACATAAATTAACCTAAAGAAATTCATGCATTAAGTAAAAGACTAGTTTTCTTCCAAAAATGTATTTTTAAATTTGTTCTTCAACCTTTCTCTTCTTGTTTTATCCCATGGTCTCAGCCGGCCAGGCAATCTTGTTGTGTATAGATGTGCAATGGACCGATAGGATTCAGTTATTGAAGCCGAGTGCATCGGAAATTGGACCATTACACATATCTCCTCTACGCTCAGCTCGGATAGACAGGCGGAACAGCGGGTCGGCGGCGGAAACATTACGACAATGTAACAAATATGACAGATAAATTATTTTTCACCTCACAAGCTCGGAAGGGTATACTTTCGAAATCTGCGTGGAAAACTGCACCTGGAAAAAAAACTTTTTAAAACTTTTCTTTAGATTTTGTAGAAGGTGGACGTTTAAAAAAGTGGTCAATTCTAATTGTGGTTATTTTTATTTGTGGTTCTAAACCGCCGAAAGGATTCAATTCACCTAGTATTTTCCTCGCTGTAGTGAGGTGAAAAATTGTGTGTTGCGCTCGGCAGCAAAGTTATTTTGCGTCTCGTACCTTGAAACCCTCGCTACGCTCAGGATTCTATGTTAGAATCCTAGCACCCTTCGCTTGCTCGGTTTTCAATACTAGTACTCACACAAAATAACCAACTTTGCAGCCTTGCATAACAAATAACTATAAAAAGATATAAAAGAGAGATTGATTGAAAAATTATATTACAAAACCAAAGACTATATTGACGATGCCTAGCCTGGAAATAGGCCTAATATTTTATGTTAATTGACGACCATAGTGTACTCATTCTTATGTACCTATATGTAATTTAATTTATATTCTAAAGCGTATATGTCCACCAAAAAACAGATTGGGGCACCGTTTTGGTGGAAAGGGGGTTGGCACAACAGATCCTGTAGGGTCGAAGAATCGCCAGGTATTCCTGCCTACCAAGATATCATATGGGCTAGGAGATCAGTTCGTTCGTCATGTCAACTCTCCTCATGCGGGAGTAATGAATGCCTACAATCAATAGCCATACTATAGGCACGTATAGCTACACGTGAATTTCTATGAAAATATGGGCAGACACGTCAGGGAATTTATATTTCGTTTGAATACTCTGGTTAAGGGATCGGGACTGCGAAGTTCCGGAATGGAATTTACTTCCGATAAGAAATGATTTGTCGAATGCGAGATCTGAGAAAAAGGTATGTGAATTTCCCAGCGATAAGGGACCCGCTTATGTGCTCTCCGCATTCTACGAGCTCGGCACTTGCGACGACACAATGCGACACTCCAGCCTCTACAGTCAGGAGTCCAAGGTGGCATTGCTTCTGATAGAGCACGACATCCGAGCCGTTTCGACGAGCACCACTCGATATGCCCTTCTGTATCCCATGCCTATTTATTGTTCGATTAACCAACGTCTTAAATAAATATACACATTTTATAGACAAAAGGAAGTTTTCCACAACTTAGAGTACGGAGTAAGGAGTACTTGAGAGTCACACCTTATAATTATTATAAAAAAATATTTTATTTCAAACATACAAAGCCACAGTCGAAACAAATTATTCAATTTAGAATTATTACTGTGATTAAGATTATATGAAATAAACGTTACTGTTGGCATGCGGATTTGTTCCAGGTGGCCATAGGCTAATATTCCGGGAAAATGCTGGATTCCCACGGGAAAGTAAACTATCCGTGAGTAATGCCGCGGGCCAACAAGCTGGTGGTATATCAAGAAAATCTACCATTTTTATACCGTGTTAGTAAAATTTTGTGTGTGATAGATGTGGTAAGTAAATCATTCGCGAAAGTAAAAGGCAAGTGTAAATGTGGGGCAATCCAAATGGGAAATAAGGAGTCGCGATGATATGGGATCTAATCAAATGTAGCACTCGCCGGCAAAGTTAACAAAGTGCGGGCAGTTTGTTACGAGGGGGCTTCTCCGTCCAGGGGCACACCCGGGGGGGGGGCAACTGGATTACGGAAACCTTTCGAAAGTTCCCGTCAATAACAGCGGTATAGTCCACATAGAAGTTTTTGGCGGTTGTGTCACAGAATACATAGTGTGAAGCTAGCCGATTTCTGCGTAATGACTAATTTTAGGTGTCGAAGGAGAGCTTGTGCGGGGGTTGAATCGAGACGCTCATTAAATTTCAAGAAATAGTTCTTTAAATCGATCAGTCGAATATTCATTGGATATCTCTATGCATGTATCACACTATGTCGCTTACGCTAAATAGGCCTTAAACACTGCCAGCAAAGTGCAAACAATCTATGACTATATTCACTCAACCGCCAAAAAATTTTACGGAGACTAGGAATATGTGTCATTTATATTACGACATAAAAACCACAATCACCTGACTCGCCATTGAAGTAAATCTCGAGTTTCACTGAAAGAGAGATTTGCTCTTGTGTGCGTCAAAGAAATAATTTCATTCATTCAAATTGTTCGAACAAACATATCACATTCGTTTCACGTGAAAGCAAGTTATTATCGAAGTGCATTACACGAGTATGTTCCGATGAGGTGATCCAATTACGCGGGCGGGTGCGGGTGCGGGCGCGGGCAATCTGCGCTCCGCTCGGAAATTGAGCTCACGTCACATCATTTACTGGAGCTGGGTCATCATCATCAATTTGCCGAGGGAACAGCTTTAAAAATTGATGATTAAATAAATTCAAACTATCTTTACTTTGCATTATCACCATGTCATTGACATTCTTAAAGCGCACCACCTCACTTGCTAACAAGGGAAGCTTTGAAAGCCGAACTCTCTTTAATGGACGAAACTTTGTGGGAATGTAGAGCTGGTAATTCTGAGCACAACCAACAATATGTCGACAGTCATTATTATAAGTTAACATATTTTAGTACTGCATTTTTTTCGTAGCATTTTGGGGAGTGCAAGTTTTAAAGTTCCCAAGGTGAATAATCAGAGACAGACAGATATAAAATATGTGGTCAGATTCACCAGCTCTATATTCCTACAAAGTTTCGTCCATTTTGGAGAGTTCGGGTCTGAAAGCTTTCCTTAAAAGTACGTAACTAAATTGTGAAGCCTAGATAGGATGCGCTGTGCCATGGAAATAATACAAGGAGATAACATATAACTCACAAAGGTCCACAGGTAGAGCGATATGTTTTCCTTCCTGGTTCCGAGTAATTGAAAACAAATAAGACTCCAAATGAAAACTAGAAACGAATTACGGAGGAAACGAGTGTCAAAGGTGGAATTGTAGCGAAACAATTTAGGGCGGTCCCCTCCGCTTCCGCGGGAAACATTGCCTTCCGTTTGCGGGACTCCGGCGAAAACAAGTTTCATTATTTTATCATTTACGCGGCGGAACGGACTAATTATCGCGGGGAAGGGGAGGGGGAACGGACGGTTACAGCTAATTTGAGGCTCTTTAAATTTACAAGAGTATTTGGACCTTATTTCACCTCTGGCTGACTACTCCTAAACTATTATTGTTAATTTATTTTTACTATGAAATAATATGTACATTTTAGAATATGTAAGAATGGCAGGGAGGGAGGCAACTGACATGAATCAAATCAAGATCCCATCCCCCCACTACATAGTTAAATGCGAAAGCTTAGATGTTTGACAACTGATGGTAGGTACATTGATTGATTAGATTAGATTTTTTTAACACACATTACAAATACTAGTACATAGTATAACTTACGTAAAATGTCAAAGTTAATGTGATCGTCAAAGAATCGAAATATCCTGATTGTATCCTAGAAAAACATATAGGATACATTTTAAAGCAGCCGAAGTCGCGGGGCGTCCGCTAGTATAAAATAAACGTTGCAATAAAATAAGAAAAAGATACGATCGGACGTTTCCACAATTATGTTACAACTGTTCGTATGTTACATGATAAATACGACGACGCGGTAACGGCGGCGATGCACACCGCTGCGAGGCGCGATTTACCGCCTCGTAAACATTTATGCGGCCGGTATCGAATGCGGGAGATAAACAACTTATGTGGGATCACACGCGGTATTGCTGCACAGCCGCGGCCGCGGCGACCAACACACCTGGCGGAAACACTATACAGGACGTCCCAAAACTATGGGACATCAAGGGCAAGTACCTTAAATATCGTAGATAGGATATTTTGCTGAAAGAAGACTTTATGTTATTTTTAAAAGTTAGTCATTCTGCATTTAGAGATTTTCTAAGAATTACTTGCTTCGTCTGGGAATCGAACCGACTTAAATGTGAAAAAAAATCCCCCCTATTTTTATGATGCCTATCGAAAGAATGGACAAAAAATAATTATTACCTATTCTTAAGTAACATAGTATTTTAAAAGAAAGGAACAACGTCAAATGACAACAAACATGAAACTGCCGAAGTCAATTTACTATTTTTTTGTCCATTCTTGAAATTTGACTCAAACATTTGACGTTGTTCCTTTCTTTTAAAATACTATGTTACTTATGAATAATTATTATTTTTTGTCCATTCTTTCGATAGGCATCATAAAAATAGGGGAGATTTTTTTTCACATTTAAGTCGGTTCGATTCCCAGACGAAGCAAGTAATTATTAGAAAATCTTTAAACGCAGAATTATTAACTTTTAAAAATATCATAAGGTCTTCTTTCAGCAAAATATCCTATCTACGATATTTAAGGTACTTTCCCTTGATATCCCATAGTTTTGGGACGCCCTGTATACCTACTTACAATGAGATGTTGAACAAAATCATTGCAATGCGTCGTGCTAAAAAAAATTCTTTAGATTTTGAAACTTTATAAGTGCTAAAAATTGTGTGCTGAAAAAAGAAAAAGCCATCAGTAGACCGAGAAACCTGTTGGCGCCGGACAAAGAGTGTTCCAAGGCCGGGTGGCGAGTTCCCGACCTTCGACAGAGGAGAGGTTTTAAGTTCAAGTGCGCGCGGTGCGGGATCATCCGCGCTATTGGGTTACACCACGCCGAGATACTGTACCAGGGCTGGCGAAAACAGCGACTCTAAAAATACTTTTTGACAATCTATCAATTTTCATCCCTGTGACGTTGAAAATAGTCTAGGAAGTCGGTTGAAAACCGTTCATGTTTTATCCCCTATTAATTTTGGTCCTGTGCCAATAACATGCAGTGTTCCTTCACGCCGAAACTTATACGAAATTATAAACGAGTATGAGTTGAGCAAGTTTCACCTGACTCTCTGTATTTTAGTTCTATATCCCTCAGAGTGTTAAAACACCCGATCGGGTTTTATTAATATTGTCAGCAGAATGTGACGCGACCCGATCGGGTGTCGTCGCTGTAGGCTATTATCACGTATATATATATACATATATAGGTATGAGTGATTTCTCGAAAATCAAAAAATGACGTCCACATTCTGCGGAGTTTTCAAATTTTGACAGCCACATTCTAAAGGATATACCTCAGAAACAACAATGGCCGATTGATCAGACAGCATAGCAGCATCATCTGTTATCGACAGCAGCACTATGTGCTACATCACTATTGTTTGTGGTCCAGTGCTGTGTCGCTGTCTTGTACTTATTTCAGGCTGTTAAAACAAAACAGTTTATTACTTTGTGCTGTTACCATAACTCGTTATAGACTGGGCTCTATTCTAACAAGCAATTCTATCAGGAAGTTAGGGACGTAGCTGATTTACGTGATGTCACAGAACAGGGCCGGATATTTACTTTATTTACGACTATAACATGACTTGTGAGCCGGATATTTGCTTTATTTACGACTACAACATGACTAGTGTTCAGCATTATTATAACTTTCAAGCTTCGACACTCATATTTTAGTAAAGAAACATTACAATCACTTCCTTGACAAAAATAAGGTGGTCTATCTAAGACTTTATTTTGCCTTTGAAAAGCTGTTTATTATCTTCCCGTTGGTTAGGAACAAATATGTATTCACAGCGGAATGATCGATCAACCAACAATGCAAACAATACATCTTGCGGGTACATTATTATTCCGAAGTGTCCAAAGTAACTCGCCGCCGCCGCCGGTCCCTACGCCGGCCCTCTGACGCCGCAGAATGAACTGGACCCTCCCCCAGCCCTGGCGGATACCTTCATAGCTCGATAAACACACCCGTAACCTTTGCGATTACCTGGCTCGTCCCAACAGCCGTCAGCTTTGTGGAAATAACACGACGTAATTCATATCCAGCTAGTATACAACGGAGAGCATCATAATTCATAATATTCTAGTTTTCAAATTTATATTGGTAAAAATCCCCGAGCAAGGGAGTCATGAAATCACAGCAAAACATCTTGAACTAAGTACCAGGGCATCAGAGCTCGCGAGGAGATTGGCCCGATGAAGTAGTTACACGTGGCATGACGGATGAGCGCGCGGCTACCGTGTAATGGAACTGTCAGATTGACCCACGGCGCGGGCGGCGGCGGGCGGCGGCTGGGGGGAGGGGGGGGGGGGGATGTGTAAATAAATAACTGATATTTGCCGGGCATAAATATGATTTATTTATACCGCCCGTACGATCAAACACACTCCGGTTAAACATTCTAACATTCTCTTTAATATTGGCAAAACAACGATGAGTTTTATTAGTTTTAGTATAGCATGAATAACTGTCATGCACGCTATGTTACTGTCAAACATAAGCGATATTGATTCTATGCTCCACGGGGCATTTCATTTATACCTATGAGAAATGTGGATCGATCGCGGCACTTTAAATAATAAGTTTGCTCACAAAGGAAAGCAAGTAGGACGTGGAAAAGACAAAATAAAAGTAGTCTCCGTAAATTGTAAATTCCATTCAGTATTTCAAATTCAATTCGATCTAAGTCCCAATACTGTGAGGCAGACGCAACCTCGCATCACGGCTAAGAGATGAACTGATAAAAGTTGCATATCCTCCGCACCCTGCGCGCCTGGTACACGTGAGGTCGCAACCGCACACATATTCCTGTGGTACATTTGCCGACGACACACGCTTTAAAAAAGTGTATCTCTCAAATATTTAAAGAAGATCTAATACAAATTTTAGCGTATATCCAATAAAAGAACATAAATATTATGAAGGCCGGGTCAAATCGAATGCGTATGCGGTGCAGCGCAGTGCATTGCAGCGCAGCGCGTTGCGTGGCACGTCACACCGGCCAGTTGCCGCGACGTGCTGTGCCGCAACGCAATCGCCGCACGCGGTGTGACGTCAACTAGTGACAGCCATACGATTACAACGTCACCACGGCACGGCGAGCGCGCGACGTTGCCACACCGCACACGCTCGGGTTGACTCTTCGTGGCTCGACGCACGGATACGCGCGTAGCTGCGCAGCGCTGTGCAGCATCGCGCGTTGGTGTGTCCTCTCCCATAATATTACATACATTTACAACGTCATAAGCCGTGCTGCGCTGTTCTGTGCTGCGCCGTCCTGCATTCGGTTTGACCCGGCCTTGAACGTGAACAAAGTTTCTATTTTCAATTCTAACTATTCCTGACTTCGATCACCATATACTATGATCGAAGATTCCTGATTAAAAATTCCTCAAAACATAACGCAGTATCCGTTACAGATAATAGGGAACCAGACAGAATGCTAAACGGACGTTACAAGTGGTTTGCCATCATTAAACAAAATGAATGAATTTAACTTACAAAAGGTACATGCAGTTTATATTTTTAGTTTCTTAGTTATTTACAAGAAGTTTCAAATCTCTTTTGGTCGCGCACGCGCTCCCTGTGGAGATCGCACATTTAGTATGGGAACCTATGGTTCCATTTACCGGGGGGGTGCGGACAAAGGAAGCGGAGAAGCGGGAGGAGGTTGCTAATACAAATTTATATGGAGTTTGAAAAAAATTCATTTGACATACATGAAAAAGATACATTTGACACGATTTTGATACCCATAGAATGCTTTTATTACTCATCCATATGGGAGTGGCAAAATTTTTTGATTCATGGTTATTTATGAATACTTTTAGGTTAATTATGTATATGTGAAATAAATTTGAAAACAAACAAAACATCAAAATCAATCAAATCAGTTGTTTGTGAGGTGAAATGTGCGAAAACAATACCGCATATGCGGACGCCTGTACGCAGGCACGTGAAATGTTAATGCGCGCGCGACGCGGCCCGAATCCAGAACCGCATTAAAAGGTAATGCGCCCACCCCGCCCCCGCCCGCGTCTGGGACTCTGCTACTGGGTTAAAAGTCTAAAATTAAAGGGGAACTCAACAAGCAAGTATTTCTGTATTACCTGACTACACGCAGCATTTACCTTTATGTGTTTTGGGTCCTAAAAAGTCAAATTATACAAGTCTCCTAAAACCTACGCTTCTAACGCTCAGCCCTTATGGAAACAAACAAGTGCTTGACGCTCAAACCACTTTTTATAATATTTCTAGTTTAATATACCCAGTAGATTAGGCTTACAAATGGTACTTGGGTGGTAGGTAACAAAAACACAATAAATCAAAAAATTAAATTGAAAGGAAGGTTGGTGAAAATCGAAAGAAAAAGAAAGTTTGCTAGTTTCGCTCACTTCGCTACGCTCGCTCAGCACGCTCGGCTCAGGCGCAAGCGCGAGAGAAACATATTTTTAAATACAGTAAAGTCTTCCGAAGGACTTGTGTTTCTCTATCAGGCTGGCATGGACATCAATATAGTCCAAAGCCTCGGTAAAAAAAGATATAAAAAAACTGTGTTAAAAAATTGACGTTGTATAAATGTACCCAGTACATGCAATAAAATAGTTTTGACTTTGACAGTAGAATATAAAACAATACACAGGTTGACAAGTGACAACGTAACCCCAGTGGGAGGCACAAAAGGGCAACCGAACCAGGCCAGCCGAACTGGCCCCGTAAAAACAAACGCCTGGGACTATACAGGGCGCCCCGTGGCACGGCTAGCTCGGGTGACGACACTCTGGTGAAGGCCGCGGGACCCGGCTGGATGAGATTAGCGCAGGACCGGGCGTCGTGGAGATCCTTGGGGGAGGCCTTTGTCCAGCAGTGGACGTGTGCAGGCTGATATGATGATGAGTTCTACATCGAACCATAGTGTCACTAGCACCATTGATGGTACTAGCGAGCATAACAACTATTCATAATGGTACAACTGATCCTAAATTAGTGTCACTAGTACCATTGATGGTCTAAGGATACAAAGTTGTGTCACTTGTACCATCAATGGTACAACTGACACTACGCGGCATGTGCTATCGAAAAAGTCAGAATTACCTCATAAAACGCGGGTGAAGCTGCGGGAAATCACTACTTACTTATTGCAAGTAACTGCATGTGTTTCGTTAAAATCCTGTACGAATTACATGCATTGCTGCGTGGGCGGCGGGAGGGAGGGCCGTGCGAAGGGGGATCGTAAAGGTGGAGGAAATGTTCGTTTCGTGACCAAACTGTAGACTCGACTCGAGAAACCAGTTGCTGGAACGTACGAACATAAAATAATAGGATGGTTCAGATATTGTTGTATCGACTCGTAGTCGTTTGGAACGCTGCTATAAATGCCCCGCACGATTAGTATTGTCTTCGCTGAGGGCGCTATCTTTGGCCCATGAATGAGATTAGATTAGAATGGGCCAACAAAAAATAATAATAAATCCTTGATCTTGTTAATTAACTTCAATTATCTAGACAGACACACGAGGTGGCAGTATTTACTTTAGTATTCTGTCAGATGCATACTCATGACAAGAATATTATTCCGCGTGCGTGGTACAAAGTAGTCCATACGATCACACCTAGAGTTTAACACTTTATAAGGCAGAGGCGTTTTGGATACCACTTAGTTAATAAACATTTACGGAGAAGAACATCCTCTTTTTTATTTAACTATAATGGTTTAAATATAGAGATATATCAGGCTTTATTTCCTCAATCATTCAATGTCAATGAATAGACATCACAAACAGATCATCTGAAAACTCAAGTGCACTAACAGGCTGAGAGCATATATCGACCACATGTTTTTTTCATAATGATTTTTTTTTTGCCGTAGATGTGATTCCCAGAGCATTACAAACATGGTAGTGTTTTTAACTTTCACGTAGCATATCTGTATAACTGGGGGTCTTATAAAGGGTTAACGAAAGTGCAAAAACTGACAGCGACATCGCAGGAATAATCTAGCTAAAGAAAATCCTACCGGAAAGTTTGCGAATCCTGACAACGCATCAGAGCAAAATGCTATAGTGTGTTGGTTGTACTGGAATGTCACTGGACTCTTGATCAAAGTTATAATGGCCCACAACATAACCGCGTGTCGCGCGGTCAACATCGATCATAATAATATACTAAACCCTGCTCAACACACAACCCGTCATTACACCCGACCTCGGCGCGGGCGGCGGGGGCGCGTGACGTCAGTAATTGGCGGCATGGACACATGCTCCCAACCTCGACAACACAGTTACTGCGTACACGGTTAGATGCTGTTTTAGTAGGAGAAGGCCGGAACGCACGCAGATGCCGCACATGGCGTGCGACTGCGGCGCGTGGCAGCTCTGTTGTAATGCATCAATCTGTATGGGAGACGTCGCACCGGTGTCTGTTGCCGCGCTACGCAGTCGCACGTGTCACGTATGCACGCAGGCAGGTGCGTCTTTCCGGTAATACAGGAATTTTTTCAAAATGATCTTGCAAATAGAAAAAAACCGACCGGGAATTTAATGTTTTACATTACTGTACTATTATTTTTGGAGGAGAAGTAAAAATCTTCCTATTGAAAAATTGGAGATTAATGTCTGCTATTTTATAGTCATAATATAAATTGCATCTAAATGAATCCATTGTAACAGAGCAAACGCCTTTAAAGTATGAACTTTGAAACGACCAGAAACTTATTAAAAAGTCTCATAAAATTCCAAGCGACTGTAATGAAAATGCATTAAGTTTTTATCATCTTAAATTTAATTATACGGCACTAAGAACTGGCGGAATAACTGTCCAGATAGAGCTCGCTCGCCGTACTAGTATTTGATTGTTTATGTCTTATGTTTTTACCCGACTGCGCTGCAGTAAAGGTAGGGTTATGTTAAACAGGGTAGCAATAGTTGGTATTCTTTGATTAGGATATTGTATTATAATATACCAAGAGCTTCCCTGGGAAACGACCGAGAATAAGCCACGAATAGGCCGAACATACAGTCAGAAGCGTCGGGGATCTTGTGTTAAACTATGTAGATGTATAAATAAGTATTGATTGATAATTATAACCTGTATGCATATGCTTACGCCCACACTGACTTAGTCATCAAAAATCAAGAATGTTCGAGAAGATAGCTATAGACTTACCAAGTTATCTGTGAACTGAAGGGTGGCTCTGCCATCGTTCCATGTCCGTCATTCTATATATTTTGTTCTGACGGCCGAATGACATTCTGCATAGTTCCTGATTCTGCCACTTCACAGATAACTTGGTACATCTCAGTACATCTATATGCTATAATCTTTTTTTTTTTAATGTTTTAATATTATTTCCCACACAATGTATTTTGTTAAGGATCTAAATTGAATCTATGATATGATAATATAGTAATTATAGGCGGGTTTCACGGTTTTCCCGGAGCGGAGACACACGTGCGGCGCCGGCGCCGGCGCTCCGTCCCATCATTCCACGTTACCATCAATATTCGTAGCAGCTACGCCGTAGCGCGCCGCTACTAACTGTACCGTACCACGTGTCCCCGCCCCCGCCGCCTACGCGCGTCTGCCAGCAACCCAAAGCCGTACTCCACAAATAGTCCCGCGGCCGCGGCCGGCCGTTCACCCCCACGTAGGCTCGTCTATTTGCCCACGGTATAGTCGTCGCGTGTTTAACGCATACAATGTATATCATAATTAATTAACGACAAACTAATGGTATCGCCTTACCTTAATACACAAAAACATTAGTAGCGACTGTATTAGTAATAATATATTAATGTCAATATATTGTCCTGATAGCTTCTGAACTTAGCTTTAATTAAACACATGGAGCTATGCGGACGCATCTCTAAATGAATATCATTCATTCATCAACAGCCTATTAACATGTCCCCACTGCTGGGCCTCAGGCCTACCCTCTCAACGACTACAGTCCACCACGCTAGCCCAGTGCGGGTTGGTGGACTTCACATGAGCCTAAGAATTTCTTCATCGGCGTATGCAGGTTTCCTCACGATGTTTTCCTTCACCGTTTGAGAGCAGTCAGTCTAAATGAATTTACCTACTCTGAAACTATGAACCAAAGATGTAATGGGCTCCCTAAACGATCATGCGGCATGTCATGCATTACGTGCTGTCACTCATGCATGACCGTCTAGCTGTAGTGATTGACGTGCATGACACATTTAGGAACAGAGGTAAACAAACAGATGAGAGACCTTCTTCTAATCGATGCAATCTCGATAAAACCTCACACCAAACTTACAATGTAGTCCGCTACGAACATGTAGCGAACACGTAGCAGGCCTACGACGAGCGGCGTAGCACTTTGCACATGCTTTTTTTTGTTTAATATCTAATGTCATTTTAAGTATCGAGCGCTTTTGTGTACAATGTCAGTCCGCTTCATAAAACTGCTGAGTGCTGACCGGCCTCGGGCTATTAACATTTAAAGCGGCCGTATCTCGGCGCTGCAGACCGCTTACAGGGCGCAGGCACACACAGCTAGCCCGTAAACCACAGCGCTGGCGCCGCTAAATCCAGCGGTTAATGTGCTGTCACACCAGCCGCAGCGGTCTCAGCTGAATATAACGCGCCGCCAGCAAGCGGCGCGCAACATTTAAAATGCCAACGTTCTCTGGGACAATACACTCACATATACGAAACATGCAGTTTTCTTTCAGACAGTCCATTTGATGTGAAGCGGCTACTGCCATTAACGAACACTATAGCTGTCAAATCCCAAACTAGGTTTTCTTCTGTACTATGGGATTTAGACAATAGGTCAATTTACAAATATGACATCCAGATCTGGACAGATTTGTACAAATCGTACGTTATTTCAGCTTTCACTCACCATTTTCTTGATCTTAAACTAGAGCAACCTTTCAGTGAATTTTATTGTTTTGTTTTTTGATTTCAAGTTTTCAACGTTATATGACGGTACATACTACAGCGTGCGGTCTAAAGAAATCGTACCCGTATGTCACAGAACTCAACATCAACTGCATCTCCTTATTCTCCACCGCGGGCTAGCTGGAAGAGATTTCTTAGAAATAAGCTTGACTCTTTGTATAATTTTCTGTTGCTTTATATTGATTTTATTTTTATCTCTGTGTGTAGAATAAATTATTAAATAAATAAATAAATAAACATCTGCAAGTCCATTATAATGGACAACCCCTGGATGGATCTTGTTGCAGTGTTTACTGTTAGGTACTTGAAAATAATCAGCCGCGGCGACCAGAAGCTAACAAAATGAAACATTCTTTTTTTTTGGTAAATATTTCCTATCACTATTTATTTTGCCCCAAGAGCTTTCGTAATCCAAGACGGATAGGTGTGAATTGAAATAATCCCTCGACTGTTCTGTGCGGGCGGCGGGTAGCGGTAAAAAATAGCTATCATCACATATTTTCCGCGTCGCTGAGCGCGGGCGGGGGACTCCATGCGGGGGAGGAATGTTCCACGTAAATAACGTTATCGCGTCAAATTCGCCAATCCCGCAGTATACGGTACACTAACACTTCGAATTTTACGAGCGATCCGCCGCTTACGGAACCAAATCAATTTTGGCGCCCGACGTGGGACGACGCGAGTTGGCGTCACAAAGTCATTACAATCACAGATATTTTTATAAACATTTTAAAGGTTACACGTTTGATGAAATATAGATTGAAACAAAATATCACGTCGTATCCTATTGTCTTTCACAAGTATATAAACAAGACAACGCAATAAAAACTAAAGAGAGAATTCTAAAACACATTTTACAACTCAAGTGAAGTTACAGTATTACCTAACCTTTCCAAGTTGAGCAACAAATTTCCTTCCAGGGTAATAATAAAGAAAGAAGATACTTAGTCGCGAGCCGAATGAATACCACCATGATGAGCCCGCCATTCCGTGCGTTTAAACAAAGAGACGCGGGATGAAATATGAATAAATGAAAGCCTCACTAATTCACCGCAATAAAACTGAGCGGAGACGGCAGAAATCTTTACCCTCCGACCTGGAACATACCGGACGGCGAAATCCTTACTACTAATATTATAAAGGCGAAAGTTTGTGAGGATGTTTGTTACTCTTTCACGCAAAAACTAATGAACAGATATTGATGAAACTTGGTACAGTGATATCCTGAAATAACATATAGGACAAAGTCGCGGGGCGTCCGCTAATACACCCCTAAGTAAAAAAACGCCTACATAGAGGGCGCTGTTTCAGAATGTACACGGGAAAAACTTTTCTACGCGAGCGAAGCCGCGGGAAAAAGCTAGTGTTATATAAACAAGGATTAAAGGAATGATTAACGGTGGTAGAACTCTACAGCCGGTAACTGGAAACAAGCCTGCACCTCTCACCTATTTCTGTCGCCAAATAGCAATGCTTACAATTCCTCTGCTTCTGTTATGACGCTCATTTTTAGAGCGAGAATATAGTTTTACAATGATCGGTAAGTCGTCATGATATCTATCAAACCTCCACACTTAACATAGCGTCACATTTTAGGCCGGAGCACACCGGATGCGCGTGGCAGCTCCTAGGAAATCTACTGTCACGCGCTGCTCACGCAACGCCACCGGTGTGACGTCTTCAATAAGTTTGGCACGTCATGCGCGCACGCATCCGGTGTGCTTCGGCGTTTATAAAATTTGAACTGACAGGGCGGAGGACCGAGTGTGGAGGCGTTTATTGGGGATGGTCTATGTCCAGCAGTGGATGTCACCGGGCTGGTATTGACGATGATGATGATGATGACTCTGCCTGTTTGCCACATCATTCGGTGACAAAACGGGTTATGTTGTAGACCTTTTAACTATACACTGAACTCCATGGCCACTCTAGCACTCTGGCTAGACACGTTTTTATAGCTTCAATCTGCACGTAAGCTTTTTAAGCGGTCATGAAAAAGAAATACTCGCCGTCTTTGAGCGAAAGAAGACCATCATAATAAAACAATCGGGCGAAAACTGTTAATTTGACGGATTTTGATTGGTTATGAATTTATAATCATTGGTAGAAATAGAAAGCATTTTAGTCATTCTCAATTTTGTTCGCTGTCAATAAATTATAAATAACAATGTACTTGATAATAAGCTTAACATTACATTTCCGGGAGGTCGTAGGAAATAACAAAACATGTACAATTCGTCTCATTCCAAAAGAACTGTAAACAAATGCTATGGGACAATAAATTCAAATAATATGATCAGACTATTAAATATGCTAAAATTAGTGGATTGGTACCCTGACCGAGGTAAAAGTATCCAAAACCTTCACACAAAAATGAGTGTTACATAAAAAGTGGTTTTAATGTGTTCATACCCATTCTACTCGATCAGTGAAAAGAAGATTTTGGTATCCGTGTAAGAACCGTCCGTTCGCAAATTACTGCCAAACATAAAAACCCTCGTCGATCCCTTCCGAGGTGTTCAGGTAAAGGGGTATTTATTTATCCGGCAAGTGGTTTTTATCCTGCCCCCCCTCCCCCCAAATCCCTCGCGCGGTCATGCACAATAAAAGGGCGCCCCGACGGTCGACGTCTAATCGGCTTCTGAAAACGGACGTATGGGAATGTCACACACTCGAATATTCACGTATACTTGAAGATTTAAAAGCTATCTCGATATTGAAACAAAACAGGTACAAAGGGTCCAGCAGGATAAGCAAGGAGTGACCCCCGCATGAGGGCTTTGGTCACCATTACTGGCGGTGTTGGCAGGACTTAAAAAGACGATTATGCTATCAGACCTCGATTGACTATCATTTTTGACCTCTACATGCATATTTTGAATCACAACTAATCGCTCGCTGACGGAGAACCGAGGATACAAAACGACCTCCAACGTACAAAAGCGTCACCAAACAAGTTCAAACTTATTTTAAATCGTACATTTGTGTGTCTTGCGTAGGTACGTAATAGTGCAGGCAGGGTAATATCGGTATCGGCTGGTGCGGACGTGTAGTGCGATCGAGCGATACGCATTTAATTGGCGGAGCCGCGCCGCGTCGGGGACACCAGCTCTTCACCCGACAGGCCGACACGCACGCCCATTACCGAGCCATTAGTGCTAATTAAAATGAGGACACTAGTCACGACACTTTAGTCCCTCTGCCGAGCCCGTCAGGGATACAGGCGTGAAGGTATCACAACAAATCATCATTATTAAATAATTACGCGTTTTTGGAAATTCACATTTTCAGGAAAAGAAATGGGGGTGAAAGTTTGTGTGGTTGCGTATAAGAGCCGTGTATAGTATGCACTTACTTAATTAGGGTTTCATTTTACAAAGAAATTGACGCTACTTTCGTTGGAGATAAAGTTAAATGCGAGTTTTGGGAATGTTGCACATTAAGCTCTCTACAAATAACACAAACTGAATAATGATCAGATCGAGGGATTATTAATTAGTGACGCCACACCTACCAATTTTCAAAAAAATCTCCCTAAAATTCACTTGACGCGCTCGTTATATTTACCCGTGACTTCTCGTTGTAAAAACCCCGTTTAATTCTAACTTCGTTTGCAAACCGTCGAATGTTCCAGCGGCCAAACTGGAAGGGCGGAAGACCAACAGTTCATGAGCTGCAACACAATCCGCCCGGATAAATGCAAACGGGAAAAATAAAGCGGCCCCAAAAGGGCCGGCGTCGCAAATTGGCAACGGGTTTTCATTAAATGATCACTCCCGGCGGTCCTTTGTCCGGCCCGCCTCACAGATGAGTTGCGGGACGGCTGTGATGTCCACCTGGAAGGGACACTGGCTGCACATGCGATTTCCGAACTATTTAAACTGCCAAATGTTAGGAACACCTTAGAAATTATTTTGATACAAGAATGGCGTCTACACTGGTCGTAGCTATAAATAAAGGTCTCAGCTTGTATTGTATGAAACTTTATGGACCGGCCTCAAACTTTACAAGTTCATCATGATATATCATCGTCCACTGCTGGGCAAAGGATCTCTACGACGACCAGATCAGCTGAATTAAATTTTAATACTATGTACAGTGAAATGATCGAAATCTAAACGTAACATAAATCTACAAATTATGTAGATTTATGTTACGTTTTAAATATATTATTCTAGCTTAGATTCGAATTGGACTGCTCGGTGTGACGTTTGAACATTATTGAGCACCACATGTGCCAACATCTAGTTTAAGTACAACTAGCCAATACCCCCTGGTTTCGTCCGCGTTATAAATTACAACTAAATAATAGTGATATTTTGATGTATAATCTGTATTGCTGTAAAGTTTTATCAAAATCTCTTCCGTAGTTTTTGCGTGACATAGGAACAAACATCCAAACATGATTAAAAACTTACGCCTATTATATATTAGTAGGATATTACAGCACACTACACGGTATTTCAGGTGGAATTTTGAGTAGTAACCCCATAGACGGCTGTATGGCCGCGGCGTATGGGATTAGCAATAAACGCGCGGAAACACCCAGAGTTTTATTTACGACCGCTCGCTCGGCCACATACAATATTCATTGAGCGGCAACGGACGGACGGACGGACGCCCGGCGCGGGGAAATTAACCATAACCACAAATAAACTTAATACTTTATGTGGCATACGCAAGTGCCAATCGGAAGGCTTTTTGGAGGAATGATTCGCAATACAGGCAAAATATCCCCACACAAGCAATTATTTGCTCAAAGGAAGGTTCCAGAACCTGTCAAAATTTAAAAAATTAAGTTACTGAAATAAATAATTTTCCATTTTTTTTCATTTTCACAGGACTTATTCTTCCGTGATAAGGACAAGTCTTTCAGCTCAAAGAATCCAACAACATTTCAAGCAAATCCGTCCGGAGAGTATTGAAGGTTTGAGGACATAATAGCTTTATCTCTTTCTAACAATATGTCACTGCACTAACTAACCGCTAGTTGAGAACCTAAATTAATAGAGAAAAAATAACAATACAATACAGATCTTCAGAACAGCAATTATTTATTTATACCCCTAGCTAACAGACCCCAAAAAGGTATCTAATAGGAAACATGACAAATGATCCTTATTGTAATTTTTGATCCCGATCATTTCTAAGAAGACAAAATAGGAAAGATTTTCCTGTTGTTAGACATGTGATTATTATGTGACCGTGTAATACATAACCAACCCAGATAGTCTATGTTCTAACTAATTTACATGAAAGAAAGTATGTTTTCCTATTTTGTGGAATGTTCAGGATCAAAATCACAAATAAGAATCATTTATTATGGTTCCTATTAGGTCACATTTCGGGCATAAAAATAAGAAATCACTTACTTATATTACATTTCCTAAAATATAGTCGTCTCCAGACGCCGAGGGAGAAAAACAATTTAACGACATGTGGAAAACCAATGCCTTTCGGGCAAAATAACGTTTAGGAAAAAGAAGCGTGTCCTCGCCACTATCTCGGCGGTGGGCGCCCCCGCGCCCCCGCGCCCGACTCAAATTGCCCCCAGCGATCGGTTGGCGCGTAGTGTACGTTCCGAATATAAAAAGTTTCCACCTCAAAGATTGCCGCCAAGGAGAAGTGACGGCGTCGCCTCAGTTTTATCTGCGTTTTTACTTGCGAACGACTATTATGTAGTAGTGAAAGAATTGTTGTGATAATGCGAAAAAAATACGTGTTTTTGATGAAAAACGATTTGTATTGTAAATATACTTCAAACCTACGGACGGATTTTGGCCTTTCTTTCTAAACTTCAAATAAAATCAAAAGCTGATTTTCTCAAACCTAGTTTTCACAAAGTAGTTGATCATGATCATACTGTTTCTGTTTTAATTGAACGAATCTCATAGAAACAGGACTCTAGAAAAAACAACTTATTAATTCTAAGGAGAGAAGAAGAGGGAAGGTGGGTCGGTGGTGGGTTCACAGGTTGCAGGTATTCATGAGCTACAGTATCAGTTTATCATTGGCTCTGTCGTGGAAAATCTAACAGATAAAAATGACATTTATATGTAGATGCAGTGCAATGGTACGGCTACGTGATACGGCAGGTGCGAGGCCGCGGCCGCATCGACCGGGCACGCGGACGGGGCGTGCACAGTTGACACAATTGCATTACGCCTAGCCGGCCATCTATGACATTACATATAATCTAGGACTAGTGCTGGTCACGCCGCGCCGGGGCAAATGCTGCTCTCCTATCCTTTTCTGTCATCAAACGGCAACTATTGCCGTGTTTCAGCCTCCAGGGTAAGAGTCATCAACAGCCTATTAATGTCCCCACTGCTGGGGCTCAGGCCTACCCTCTCAACGAGGGCGTTCGGGCTATAGTCCACCACGCTAGCCCAGTGCGGGTTGGTGGACTTCACATGCGCCTAAGAATTTCTTCTTCGGCGTATGCAGGTTTCCTCACGATGTTTTCCTTCACCGTTTGAGAGCAGTCAGTAAATGTACTTAAGTTTCGAGAAAAAACCCATTGGTACATGGCCCGGCCGGGGATCGAACCTCGGACCTTTCGATATCATAGGTCGCTTCTTATCCCCGAGGCCATTGACGCTCTCTCAGGGTAAGAGTACGATTACAAAATAATGGCGTAAGAGCCACGTCCTCGCAGCGAGCGAAGAAACGTCAAAGAAAATGTGTGTCGTTTCTAAATTCAGTAGATTTCCACCAGCTTTCTTTCAAGATATACATGCCTCAGTAACAATACCTAACTAGCTTCTAATGAATTAGATTCGGAAAGCGACCAAACGCAGTGGACAAAGCAAATCAATTATCGCGATATTGGGGTAGTTTCACGCCGCACCCACACCGGCCGGGCCGGCCGATCAATCGCCGGCCGTACTGTTACGGCAACCTCGGTGCGTGCCACCCGGTGTCCCATAAAACACGTCTTCTTTACACTTTCATGTATTCATTCCCGCCCACCTGGCCAACGAAACCGATGACCGTACGCACATACAGAACCTTATAATGTGGGGAAGAAAGTATAATGTCTTGAATCATCATCAACAGCCTATTAATCTCCCCACTGCTGGGGCTCAGGCCTACCCTCTCAACGAGGGTGTTCGGGCTATAGTCCACCACGCTAGCCCAGTGCGGGACTTCACATGCGCCTAAGAATTTCTTCTTCGGCGTATGCAGGTTTCCTCACGATGTTTTCCTTCACCGTTTGAGAGCAGTCAGTAAATGTACTTAAGTTTCGAGAAAAACCCATTGGTACATGACCTAACCGGGGATCGAACTCCGGACCTTTCGATATGATAGGCCGCGTCTTATCCCCAGGGCCACTGACGCTCTTCATGTCATGAATAACTGCTTCTAATTCTCCCATGGTACCGTCGCAGCGGTTGTATTATATACTACTTGCATTAACTGCGCAAAGCAAAGTTATTAGATCGCTTCCAGCTACATGAAGGAACATACCGGCGCACTATATCACTAATGAGAATAATTAATACCCTCGCTGAAGGGAGCTAATGAGCCATCGCGACGCCATATCGACCCCCCCCCCCCCCCCCCCGCCCCGCCCGCCTTTCAGCTCAAGTTGCACGACTTAAATAATCCAAGAAAAGATAACAATTTTCAGATTCCGATTACTGTTGGTCGTTAAACTTTACAAGATGTCAAAATCAATTCAATTCAACATTTCAGCTGTGCAGCGCGGCAATGCCACTAGCGTTTTCGGTACCTTTGGCCCAGGTCAGACCCGGGGCGGTCTCTTTGACACGTAGTATTTGTATTTTTTATCATAATTTTTTATATCAGTTTTTTGTGCCTCCCTAATAAATTATATATTCATTCAACAGTATATTTTTATGTCGCGACTGTGGGCACAGGTTTACCCTGTCTGCGTGGGGATACGCGCTATTAGTCCACCACGCTAGCCCAGCGCGGGTTGGTACGCGTAAGTTGGTATAAGTCCACTTATGGCCGATTGGTACCCGTGTGGGACCGCAGACTAAGTGGTCTTAAAACTTCAATGCTCGTAAAGATTTCACTCGATTATTCCTAAACTATACAAGATATTGTAAAACTTTTTACTGATATTCAAACTACGTCCAGAGGGTAGAGGATCACGTGAAGGTCATCATCTCGTATACTTGCTAGGATTAAAGTATAATTTGTTAATAATACTCCATTGATGTCTTTATTTTATTGCACATATAAGTACAAACGATTTACTGTAAAACTACATAAATCGATAACAGTGCAATCGTAGGGTGCCAGTAGTATTTGCTAAAAACGATTGAAATTACTTAGTCACGATTTAATTGCATAATTATTGTAGTTTTATATAGTAGAGAGTTTTGTTTTATTATTTCGACAAAATAAAGGAACATAATCGCATACTATCAACCTGTCAGACACACGCTAGTTTCCCATATTTTCAGAGTATTTCTGCCGGTCGGAGACGCAAGGGAATATCAGATATCAAGATTACGTATTCCATCCACTCTTCAGTCGCCTTGGGATCCAATACATCTTTCGGTTCGTTTCTTTCAGGACATCTGCCAATTCGCCCATGTAAATGCCGCCACTTCTAAAATTAGATTATTGACTCCGCGAGTTCCTGTACAATAGCTTTTCTATTCCTGTGAACAAATTCAATTTAAATCGTCCATCAAACAACAATCATCAATTGCTTTCTCGACGAATGAATCTGAAACATTACTTTGATCCATCGCTAGGAAAAAGTTTGGCTTTGTGGCGAAATTGGTTTTCGATTGGTATTTTTTTAGAGAATATTAAATTGTTTGCCTTATTAAATCCTATCATTTGCGATCGAACGCCACTGTTTCACTTTAGTCTTGTACTATTATTTATTCTGTGCTTTAGTGAGGCTAGACTATTGATTTGCTTACTTCCGATTTCAGGCAGTCAACGTGTCTTTGCTTATTATAATGAGAAACCACTTTTCTAGCAGTTTTTTTTTACTTCGTACTAGTCCTACTAATATTATAAAGGCGAAAGTTTGTGAGAAACGACTGATGAAACTTGGGTACAGCTGTAGCTTCTATCCTGGGATAACATAGGCTACTTTTTACCGCGGTAAACTGTTCCCACGGGAAAAAAATATTACACGCAGGCAAAGCCGCGGGCAACCGCTAGGTAATTTCATATAATTAAAATATAGCGACGACATTATGAGACCGAGATAGTCTTAGTGTCTACCCACACACTAAGACTATCTCGGTCTCATAATGTCCCAGACAAAATCCCCTTTAAGTATTTAATTACCCAAATTTCACAGAACAGTCTTATACAAGAGCAGAGCAGTGTTTGGTTTTAATTAGGTGTAGAAAGAGCTACAGCTAATGGTGTCTGTGTAAGTGTGTAATCAATTATATTTAAAAACAAATTGACTGATCAACGCACAGCCGAAACCGATGAGCTTAGAGACTTGGAATTTTGTACAAAGGTTCCACATGTAGCTTTGACGTACACTAACAGGATTTATTTTCTACGCAAGCGAAGCCGCGGGAAACAGCTAGTTCCACTTAAATGACCTCGTTGCGTCCACAACTCGAGAAGTGGCTCGTCTCAGCAAAATGGAACATTTACACGTTTACGTAACGGCAATGGTTTATTTAATAACATTACATTGTCTGAGTTTGAAGACTGTGTAGTCTACGTTATTTTACAATAAATAAAGTCAGCTAAAAAAGTGTATAGTACATTTTAGACTTTCGCGCTTTGTATTTATTTGGCCAGTGTAACCTGGTCGAAACGTCGGGCAAGGTAAATAAAACTATTTCGTGTGTAAAACCCGTAAATAATTACAAAAATTATAAAAAGTGTATGTAAGTAAATCCTGCTTTTTAAATAAGAAATTGGGCCTAGGCTAGGAACCAATGAAAACCATTTTAGCTTTCTTATATATATATCTTTTGCGAACATGAATACAAAGTATCGCTGTCGTCGAGAAGAACCTCCAGCGCCACTGCTTCCAACGCATTACACAACGTACGTAGGTATTTTCCTATTTCCTGCAGTTCTCTCCGATTCATTGAGCAGGTTTTTTCAATTTCCCTTGTGCCCAACGAGCCGTGCGCGTCTAGAAATGAAGTCATTTACATACTTAATGCAGATGGTTGTGGCTCAAGGATTTATTAACACTTTTAAGGCAAAATTTGCGTTTCTTTTAAGATCTAAGTACGATTACTAGCTGAAATGTTTTTATTTATTGTTCCCTTTTATTAACAAAATGTCCGACTACAGAAGTATTAACTATTACGTCTATCGTCTATCTATTACGTCAGGTCTGTAACCTGCGTTCATGTTCTGCCATAAATAAAGTCTAATAGTGGTAGTTTTTTAAGATTTCAAAAGCATGAAGAAGTGATTTCCATTTTTTTGTGAACTACCCATTTATTACAGGGTAGCCCACAATTGGATAGTGAGGGACGCTCCGCAGCAACATGGAGTGACGGTCTACGTCCAGCAGTGGAGTGATACAGGCTGAGGCTCATAATGATAACTAACATCCTTCACTAGACCAGTCGCAGTATTGTAATATTTATTACACTATAATATTTATCTAGTAACACAGGATACAGACAATTTCCTTATCTGTCATCCAAAATAATAATACAAAGCTGGCAATATCAAATTAAAAGAGAACACGGACATCTCTCGGATTGTTTAGTTCAAAGTTTGATATTGTTTCGAGCACTTTCGAAACTTTGAACATTCTGATTCCATCCACGATTTTACTCTTCAAAGGAGTTACAATTATTAAATTTACTTTACAATAGTCTTATTTTTGTTATGATTCGAGGGCAAAATGTCCACTGACTCTCTTTATACAGTGTCTAATAAAGAATCCAATAACCCAACATGGTAGCGCGGAAAATTTAGGTGTTGGGTGTAGGCTAGTGTTGGAAACTTTGATGATATTTCAACGGTGCGGCTGTTTAAATTCCTGCGCTAATGCACTGAATAGTTTTCCACGGCCATTGGACGGAAAGCTGAACCATAACCAATGGAGTGATTATTCCATAGCTCGCTGTAATTGTCCGGCCGCGCCCGCCCGGCCCTCGCCGGAACTCAGGAATTATTTCCGTTCGGCGCGACGCGACGCTCTTGTTTAGCATCTCTGTTGATTGGATGGAATATCGATCGAGACTTCTAATTCTGATTCACTTAATTATAATGTCATTAAAGTAAAAATTTGTACAATATGTTTTATTTTAAAGGATTTGATACGAGATTACAGAGATTGGTACGATAAAGTTTTCTACTTTTCTTTTTTTCTCTTTTAAGACGCCAACATTTCGTAAATACATCTGCACAGTGGCATATTGTGGTGTCTGAAAATATAACATTTAAGCTATTGCGGAACAGAACCGCATAGCGTAGCAATAATGTCCACCTACAAGTCATGACAAACGGAGCACCTTTCTAAACTCAACAAGCGCGACGATTTCGATCGATAACAGTGCGCGGGCGCAGCGCCGGCCGGCCGGCTTGTGGGCGATGTCAGTACCGACAAGGTCGCGGTCAAGAGCGCTGAGGCACGTAACTTGTGACGTTTTGAATGTGACCAATTACAGGGATTGTGAAAAGACCTTCGTGCAAACAGCGAACATTAACATTTTATCTTGTTTTTGTATTATGATAGGAAATCGGGTACTCATGGGGAGATCTTTGCCAGTAGTGGACCGGTGCCAGCTGATCATTACGTTGAAACATGGAAAAAGTAGGTAACTGCGTAAACGGCGTTACCGCATTGTTGCCATATACCCCGATACCCTGATCCCTGAGGGTTACGGTACGAAGCTGGAACAGTACCTATATCATAATGCATATCCTAATTCCAATGACCAATCATAGTGTAATAAATGTTGCAACATACTACCTAAAATAGATACTCTACTAGAGGGCCCGGCCGCCCACCAAAGAGATCCTAACTCTATGCACTGTACTTAGTATTACAATACCATTTCTCAGTTGCATTTGTTCAAAATAGTAGAGGCGCTCGGCAAATCTGATAAGTCAGGCTTTGTCAGGAGACGCGAGCGCATACGAAAAACACAGAGAAAAATTTTCCGATTCTTAGATTTTTATACCTATTGAGAACCGGGAATGATAACGAGAAGCATGAAACCAAACATAGGTACTGGGAGAAAGATTTTTTAAGAGTTTTCACACTGGCGCTGCCGGCAGTGTGGATGCTGCAACTCGGTTCTCGCGCCACTTCCATGAGTGGAAATTTAAGGAAAAGTTACTTACAATACGTAGCTTGTGACCCGCTGCATGGCGCGACGTCGTTTCGTACAAGAGGCTGGATTTCCCATTGGCACGGCGGCGGTGGCGAAAAACATCGAGAAAAAACTAGCATTGTCTAGGATTCCTCACAAAATTTGAATTTGGTTTTGACACAAAGATCAGTTTATTTAATCATTTAATTCCTATTAACCCTACTTTTCGTCGCTTTACAATCTCAACCAAGTAGGTACACTACACGGGTGATAGTTATTATATCCTACTAATATTATAAACGTAAACGTTTGTAAGGATGTGTGAGTTTGGATGGATGTTTGTTATTCTTTCACGCAAAAACTACGGAACATATTTTGATGAATCGGCGAAGCCGCGGGACGCAGCTAGTTGGTCATAATGCGAATTGATTGGTCGTTCTGCGTAGAGAGCTGTGCCACAAGTATAAACTGTATGAGCACTAAAATAAATTACTATATTATAGAAAATTAATTTGTGATAGGTAGGTACATGTAGATTGTAGGTACATATACGTAGTAAGGCGATGATTTCCTTTCGCTCCCACTCCCAGGAACTCTTTAGGAAAAATCTGATAGTTTAAAATTCCCGTAGACTCTAACTACAATGATTTATTATTCCGGACCACATGGCTTGAATAACATACATTTCGTAACATAGATAGTGGAGAGATTAAACAAAATGGATCATCGATAGTAGGTATTTCAAGGTGAAAACCACGTCATCTTTAACGCATCACACTGGCACATTGCTTGCACAAAAGTATCGCCAATTTATGCAAAAACAAATTTATGCACGCTACTTCTTCGAGAGTATGTGTTAGCATTGTATTGTTGATTCAAGCAAGTCGAGAGTCATTATCGGCGAAGTACCTACGACTCGCTAGTGAATATTGTATCAAAACAAACACCAGCCGGCCGCGAGAGCGCGATCAACGCGATTGAGGTTCTAAAGGCGATCGATAAAAACAATGAAAATAGGCGAAACACTCAGCGAGTATACCACTTTCCCTTAACCTACCATTCCACTGGCTATTCTTGCGAGGTATAATAACCCAAAAACAGTAACACAATGGCACTAGGGCATTGTAAAAGATAAAAACACGGTAATATTATGACAACCAAACTTGGTTCCATAACCTTTCCAAGCTGATTCTAATAGGAGTTCACGTCACTGCAACTAATTTATGTTATCGAGTGTGAGAATGATGATGGTGTCTTACCAAATGCAGGACGGTGTTCACCACCTCTCGGTTGGTCACCTGCCCGACTTCAATCAGTCCGATAAGAACTGCGAATTTCAGGCTATCATTTGTGGTCATCCTAACCACCTCCTCAGGTCTTTTGATGTCACTATACGGCGGAGATTTTATGTCCACCATGGTTTATTTTGTCACTACACACTGATACACAATTTTATAATCCACTCACGATCATAGGATTCAAGAAAACATTATTTCCTTGTCTCACATGATAACACACCAAAGTCGCATTCTGCCATTTTGGAATTAGTCGGTGTTGCTATTTTATATCAAAATATTCCATATATTTTCGGATCGATGAATGTGGGTAAATAAAAATATGGTCAGTGTGGACAAAAGGGGCGAAATGAAAAAAATTCTATTATTTTTTGGAATCCGACGCTTTTTTGGAATCAGAAATCAGCAGAAATCACTTCCACTGACGCCAACAACGCGAGGGCATCGCGTTGTCGAATATTTTCAGAAAACTTGGCACCTCCTTTTGTCCACTTCAACACATAAATGCACTAGTGTACGAATTTACAATTATTAGCAACGCATTTCCCTATATTATAATGTACTCTGTGGCGACACACACCGGGGCCAGAAGTGGGGTGGGGGGGGGCACTACCAGCAACAATTTAGTTAGAAGCTGCCAACGACGAGACACTTGCTTGATTATTGGCTATGTAGGTTCTCTTCAGCAGTAATGAGCACTCCTAGTAATAGAAATACAAAACCCTGTTGTTCTATGGGATTTGTTAAGGTCAAAAATTTAGCTTCCTTGTTTTAGTTTAATGTATTAAATCTATGTAAAGAAAGTAGCCTAGGTACCTATTATACATTATAATCGGGCGATCAAGTCTTTCCGCAGCTCACATTACTTACTGTACAAAATATGTAATTTACCCCACACCTTAGGAACTTGTTTTATTAAGGCAACATAGATTGACACCACGTCAATTTTGCCAACATATCAATAAAACTAACTTTATTTTATTTTTTCATACTACTGTTTTATGACATTCCGGGAACAGGACCAAACGGGCCAGAGGAAATTTTAAATTCTTCAATTTTACTTCACAGGGTTGTATTTTGAATAAAATATAAGTTCAATAAAATAATTATATTTGCCAGATAAACTTATTTTATTTTTTAATACGTACGTTTTGTTGGTAGCCTTGTGCCATGAACTGCGTCGGATTGCTGACAAATGTAGCGCACGCTACTAATTTCAGGTCAGTCAGACATCAGTCAAACAATAAACATGGCGGCGATCGACGTTGAAGCTCCAAAAGTAAGATTTCTAAATTTATTTTGCTTATAATTTAGTCCATTCACAATATCCTTATAATCTTACACAGTTAGTGTATTTATACTATGGTTTATAGTCTTTTACTCGCGCCTTTTGTACTTGAATAGTGCAATTGGGTAAGTTGGGCGTAGCTTTTCCTATCCAATAATGCTCGGAAACAATAAACATTTATTTGGCATTCTTACAAGAATGGAATCACCTCTGCTATCATTTCGGGAATGCAAACAATAAACATGTTTACATAATAATAATCGCTTTCCTATGCTAGACATTCGAGCGAGTGTTGCGCTCTGACCAGTGATATCGTGATTTCTAATCGAGTCCGTATTTTTAGATGGAGACAATGTTGCGAACCCTGAAGCTGTCGGGGCACGTCGGGTTCGACAGCCTGCCGGACCAGCTGGTGAACAAAAGTGTTCAGAATGGATTTGTGTTCAACATCCTCTGTATCGGTGAGTGCATGAATCATTCAACTAACTGCGTCAAGTAATTAGTTATCACCCACGTCCGTTCTGTGCAGCTTATCTGCCCACCTTCCCGTGTGTTTCGACATAACGCTGTTGGCGCCGAACAAACAACGCAGTGTAGGCACGAGTTGGCAGGTTGATTAATCACATGAAAGAATCCATGTTAACTCTTCGCAACCATGCATCCCATGGTGGGAGCAAATGGTATCCTGTGACACAGGCATTAGAGCAGCCTTCATCTACCAAGGCGTAATAAGGCGTGGCAATACATAGTTTTAAGTTTAAACGAATAATTTCTTTCTATTTCCAGGCGAGACGGGCCTGGGCAAGTCAACGCTGATGGACTCTCTATTCAATACTAACTTTGAGTCTGTCCCGAGCCCACACAACTTGCCCACTGTCAAGCTAAAAGCCCATACTTACGAACTGCAGGAAACCAACGTTAGACTCAAGGTAAATATGTCCATTAAGCCCAAACACAAGTTGATGGAAATACACATGCTTTCGTGGAGTCGGTGCAGGGACTACCACCCCCGTCTAAGAATAAGAATACACATACAAGTAAATAACATATTAGATGTCTTCTTTTCTATATCTTTAATGATAATCAAGATATGTTACCAATGCTCTCAGGGATTAATCAGTAGTTTGGTCCCCAGCTGACGATCTGCGACACGGTGGGGTACGGAGATCAGGTGAACAAGGAAGACAGCTTCAAGGCTGTTGTGGACTATATCGATGCCCAGTTCGAGGCCTTTCTGCAGGAGGAGCTCAAAATTAAGCGTTCTCTGCCTGCCTACCATGACAGCCGTCTGCATGTCTGTCTTTACTTCATCTGTCCCACCGGTAAGATTCCTTCACTCTTCGCCTTTTTGGACTCCATTTAAAATCATGAGTTAATATAAAATGCATGGTGGTTTGATGACCCCTTAGTTTATTTATTTACACCCTTATCCCATTGATAGATTTGTGAGAGCTGCACATTCCACTTAAATGTTATAAACTAAATCATCAGACCATGAACAGCTTGAAGGCGACAATTATAATCTGATGATATACAGTAACATGATAGATAGAAAGTTGCTCAGCATCGAATGGCTTTAATAATTATAAATAACTTTGCTTTTTAATTATAAATTATCTATAACAATTCAATTTGACTTTGGCTATAGTACAACTGTGGTACAACGCAAAGGTACCGTTAATTTTACTCCAGAGACCAGTGACACTATTCTATGACATTATTGTAGTCGCGCGCGCGCTGAATAATGTACCAGGCTCGCATAGCCATGGAGGCGTGGTGTCAAGGACATGTCGTGCTATTCACTAGGCCAGTGTTAGTGCCCTGGTGTCCTAGATAATTTGACTAGAGAAAGCAATCGTAATGTTTCATTTGGATTGCTAATATATATTGTTCTTTGTTTTGTTGAATCAACGTCACAACTTTTAGTATCTATAGTGTTAGTAGCCTCATAGATTACTAGTAAATATTAGTTAATCTGTTCTATTAGACAATAGTAGGCACTTTGGACTTGTTTAACTTTGGTAATCATGACCAATGTCAAATATATTAAAATAATTAACTCATTTTTTTACCTTGCAAGTATACACTAAAGCTGTATGATTCTGTTTCCAGGTCACGGGCTCAAGTCTATAGATCTGGTGTGCATGAAGAAGCTAGACACCAAAGTGAACATAATTCCGATCATCGCTAAGGCTGACACCATCTCCAAGACCGAGTTGCAGAAGTTCAAAGTATGTCCAGTGACGCTAGGTGTCTCGTATGCTTACTGCATTGTGTTTAGTTTCTGTTAGACAAACACTGAATGCATTGCTGTATTTCGGCATATCTATGAATTCTATAGCAGAACATTCTTACGAAAATAGTAGCTTAGAGTTCACTAGTTGTTTCTCGCGGCTTCGCCCGCATAGAAGTTTTCCTGCGGGAACAGCTTTTTCCGAAGTATCTATAGCCTATGTCTTATTCTGATGTATTCCATGTAGTGTCGTAGGTTTTTCTTGAAAGATAAACATCCATAAAAAATTAACAATGCATAAAAATCATGTTTAACCATTGTTATTTGATGTTCCAGTGTAAGATAATGCAGGAGTTGGCCGCGAACGGCGTGGAGATCTATCAGTTCCCGGTGGACGACGAGTCGGTGACGGAGGTCAACTCCAGCATGAACTCGCACCTGCCCTTCGCGGTGGTCGGCAGCACGGACTTCGTCAAGATCGGGAACAAGACCGTGCGCGCGCGCCAGTACCCTTGGGGCACCGTGCAGGGTACGTAAATACATGACGTTCCTATACAATAATAACAATCTTTGTAAACCACATTTAACTGGTCTGTGATTTTGGTACAAAAGCAAGCTAAGTTCAGTACAGTGGAGCTCACGTCAACTTATACAGGTTAGACTTTGCACAGTCTTTACGCTTTACGCAATAGGAATTAAAATGTAGGGCATCACATCACACACACACACCTCACTACTACATCCACACCCACACAAGGCGCACTGCGACGTTCTTTTTTACTTTATATATATATCTGTACCTACCTACCTATTATAATTTAAAAACTATAGTTTACAAAAAAGAAATCTGTTATTGGCTAATGTACAAGTTATATTATAATGGTTAAAATATTCTGTAACTAGCTGTAGATTTGAGAATGAATAAATAAAATAAAATAAAAAATGGCGCTGCAAGTGTTTACGTGGACCTGAGCTCCACTATACCTATACAAGAAAATTTTCCAATCGCTTCTGTGCTTTGTTCTCGAAAACTATTTTATAGTCTATGACTTTTTTTTAAAGTATATGATGGGCATCCGCAATAGAAAAAAAATTAGGCCTAGAATTTGTTCGATTCCCAATTTACATACATATCTTCACGCTATGTCCCTGACGGGGTAGGCAGAGAACGGAGCGCCAACTATCGTGGTCCTGGCATCGTTAATTCTCATTATTCTCTTAACGCACGCTCGCCGCGGGACGCGAGCGCTCCTTACATGTCCGTCTTCCCAATGTAATATAATTAAACACGTGTTGCAGTGGAGAACGAGTCTCACTGCGACTTCGTGAAGCTGCGCGAGATGCTGATCCGCACCAACATGGAGGACATGCGCGAGAAGACGCACGCGCGCCACTACGAGCTGTACCGCCGCCGCCGCCTGCAGCAAATGGGCTTCACGGACGTCGACGCGGACAACAAGCCGGTCAGTGCACCACTAAATGTTGCGCTCTAGTGCAGCAGACGGCGTACCGGGAACGACTGGTGGGCCCGCGACGTAATGGAGAGATACCTACTGAAACTCCTGAGTCTACGAGACGGTTTTGTTTGTAACCGTATAAGTTGTGAATAGAATAGAATTTATTTAACGTACACAATGACAACACACAGCGAGAGAATTTTACAAATTAAAATAAAAACAAACAAGAAAGGCACAGAGGAATAAAACATGCCAACAGGAAACAATATGATTATGTATTGTATTATGTTATTGTGGTGTTACAGGTATCGTTCCAGCAGACGTTCGAGCAGAAACGCAGCGCGCACGTGGCCGAGCTGCAGCAGAAGGAGGACGAGATGCGCCAGATGTTCGTGCACCGGGTCAAGGAGAAGGAGGCGGAGCTCAAGGAGGCAGAGAAGGAGGTAGGCGACCAGCGGCCACGTGGGCGCTTCCTTGTGCGGGAGTCTAATACTAGCTGTGTTGGCACCTAAAATTAGTTGTTACGCAGAAATCAGCCAACTTCACACAGTCGACAAAACAAAAACTAACTCTACGGGGGCTAATTATACAACATTCCATGTTGAATGTTCCAGCTGCACGCCAAGTTCGACAAGCTGAAGAAGGACCACACGGACGAGAAGAAGCGGCTCGAGGAGCTGCGCAAGAAGATAGAGGACGACGCCGTCGAGTTCAACCGCCGCAAGCAGCAGACCCTGCACTCGCACCACACCCTCACGCTCGGCAAGAGCAAGAAGAAGTAGTAGCCCGCTCGGCCGCCCGCTAACACTCGCGCCACACCGCACACTGGACACTGGTGAGCCGACTGCACACCACGCCCGGTGTCACTCGCCTCAGTATCTTAACACTTGCAGACTTACTCTTAGTTCAGTTTACACCAACGAGGCTGTTTTTTTAATTTTAATTTTACAACTCTCTGGCCGCCGTGACAACTGAGTTTCGCAATCAGTTGTAAAAAAATAAAAATCTTTCTTGCCAAAGATAGTCTGATCTTGTTCCACACGTCTTGAGTAGTTCTTAATTGGTAACTGGTTATGTTACAAGACTATAATGTCTTTGGCAGCTGGTTGAGTAACAAGAAATTTATTTCTTTATAGACAACTGGTTCCGAAACTCAGTGGCCAAGGTATATTTGTACTGAAGCTACGTGTAACAGTGGACGTGTACAGACTATTAAATCATTGACTGATAACCATAATGGTTAGCACAGTTATGGGGCTCATACACGTATCGAGTACAGTAGCGAGACTGTGCCCCGTAAATATGAACCTTTTGACGAGTGCCTCGGCCGAGCAGAGTAATACATACGTTCACCCGACTCTCGGCCTAGTATCCCACTGTGCTCGTTACGTGTAATTAACCCATTAGGATCTAACTAGGGCACAACACTAAATACGTATTGAATCTACATTCTGTACCATTCACTCCTTAACATTTGCATTGAAACAAAAAGTATTCCATATATTTTCATTTGAACCCTTTGGAGAATGTCAGGAAATCTAGTTTCATTCCCATCGGTATGTTCTAGTGGTTTTCGATTCGCACAATATATCAATACACCATAGTTTAATTGCAATCCCTAATATTATGGAATTATAATGCAACAACAAAAATTCGTATTTCTTTTTAAGTCGAACGTAAAATTTAGTGTATTTATTTAAACACACGCCTTAGTTGTAACACATTACATGTTAAGTTTACTGCCTATTCGAATTTTAATATTAAGCTAAATCGGCCAAATGATATCGTGGTTTCTAAAACTATTATTTACCAAATGTATTGACAATTAATATTATGTATTACTTTAGTTTGATAGCATTAGCTAGAGACGTACGGCCCGCACTGTGATAACACCTGAGCGAGCAAGCTTCCCGGGACATCAGGTTAGTTTCGCAGAAGAAGAATTAATTACTTTTATTCGATTTGAAAAGTGAGATCATACAGGGTGTAACAAAACACCTGCAGTTGCCGGTTACAGGGGTTTGCGTACCTGAAAATAATTCGCAACACTGCACTAAACGGGGTTTTTGTTTCCCGTTTGGAAGCAGGCTCGGAACGTTCCCAAGGGAATGCTATTCGATACTGACTCCCTCCGTAACTGGGCACCACAGGTATTTTGTTACAATATCGCAGCCTGATACATTGATCTGTACCGACTCCTCGACACCTCTGAGAATTCTTCTTTTATGCCTCATCCAGAATCACGGCGAGAACACCCGAGAAACGTGAATGTAAATTGTGTCTCGTTCTCGCCTGTACTCGGTTCATTGTCGGTATTTTTTCCCGAGAACAGGAAATACCTCGAGTGTGAGTGTGTCGTTCTCACAAGAATTCTCGGCACAACATCTCGTCGTGAGTCTGGATGAGGTATTACAGTGGAATTGTCGTTAACTTGGTATCAAGGAGTACAATCCAATCTTCAAGAAGTGTTCGATTATAATTTTTATATAATAGAGATTCTGCTAAGCTATTGTGTCCCCGGTCATGACAGCCGTGTATAAGAGGTTGGGCTAGTTGTAGGTTTTATATGAAATTAAATAAAACATAGTTACGTTTCAATATTTTATTGAGAACTGATCGCTTGCACTAAGAGGCGTGTATTGTAGTGACTAGACAACAAGTAAAGCTTATGTATTAGTTTTCATTCACTCACTAGTCTACAGCCGGCGCCATACAATTAGTTTACTTAATTGATTAACACAGTTGCGAATTATGGTTCAGATAAAGATGCTATCTTCACGCTTTGTCCCGGACGGGGTAGAAACGCCAAATGCCGCGAACCTAACGCATGTCTTTAAAATTAATATACCCTCGAATCCTTGTACATGTGTGTAGCGCCGGCATATGGCAGTGAATGTATCTAAATTGTTATAAAATCTAGATTTTTAAAAACCCAGGCTGCGACTCGCATGAAGAAAGTTAAAAATGACTTTCTGGTGGAGTTGGACCCTAGAGTTATGTAACTAAATGTACCGAGCGAGTACCGACATGACACCGAACTATACTTTCCACTTTGCATTTATTCGTTTCATTCCTTGTGTGTATTTTATAGTGATTTTATACTTAATTTTTCTATTATTTGTATTTACCTAATCGAGGTATTTAATAAAATCGTGAAATCATAAGTTAATCTATTATTTTTCAACTGCTCTGTAAGTACATAATCGTACCGGTTTAAGGCACTCGTCAGATTCCGCTATCGTCGGGAAAAGAAACCGCGTTTCCACATATTCCCACCAGCTATTGCCCCTCGTAGAGGGTGTACAACGTGTTATAAGTGAAATTATTTTATTGCAAGTATCCAATGTAAACGGAAAGAAGAGTGATCGATCAAGGAGTCTGCGTCTTAAACACATTCGTCAGAAACAATTTAATACAAAAACAATTCTGGCAAAATACGAATCTGACGTGTCTCTTAAATCTCCTGGTTCTGCAGCTGATCCATTAATGGCAACACCTGTGGTTTGGTTCCGGCGGATTGATTCAAGTTGAGCTATGAGTACTTCCGCTTCCGCCTCCCTCAGGAAGACAATTTCGCCTCGGAATCCTGGCCACATTGCGCCTTGATGATGTCATGCTGCACAAACGGGTGGACGGAAGAAGCTGCGAGCGCGAGGTGTGGTGGGGTCACACCAGCGACACCTTGAGCGGCTGCGCGTACGCGACCGGCTTGAACATGTTGTTGTAGTAGGTGTAGCGGCGCCGGGGCGCGGGCGCGGCGAGCGGCGCGCGCGCACCACCCGCCGCCGCGCCCGCGCCCCCCGCGCCACGCGCCCGCCCGCACTGCAATACAACCACAATTAATTGACAAATGTTTCAATCGGCATAATACAATAAGTACAAATAGCTAATAGCACACATGAGCTAGCCCTTAAAGTGGGATTTACACGGGTGACTAAAGTCGCACGATTTTCTCCGCACTCAAAACCGCCTATATAGATAGGCGCCTAGCGCATAGCCGACTTGCGGTAGATTTCATCGTGCGGTTAGTAGGACCACGAGGAAACGGCCGGCTTTAGTCACTCGTGTAAATCCCTCATAACCCACCCAATCTTGTCCTGTTACAGTTGTGTAACCGTAAACTAGGATTCCCTACTGTGGGTACATGCTATAGGATTGGCAAGGACTTATTTTATTTGTGACAACAGGATTCAAATGGTATCAAAAAGTAGTCTGTAAATAGTGGGGATCGAACCCGTGACCAAACTTCTATATACTCGTATAATACGTACCTGTTCATGTATAATGCTGACAGCTGTAAAAATTGTAAGGCAGACTTATTTTAAGTCGGTGCACAAGCATAGTGTAAGAGTACAAGTTATCGCCAGTAGGAATCGAACCCACGACCTTCGGGAGTCAACGCTCAAGCCAGTGGTTGTCTCTAATTAAATTGTAGGTTCTACCGTGTTCTGTCTGTTGTGAGCTGAGGCGCGGTGCGCGGGCGCATGCTCCAGTGCTAATGGTTTCTCAAATCAATAGAAGTGTCTTGCCATGTCCAGCACCAGATATCTTTTAAAATAGTTGTATTTCATGAGATTTGCTGTGATGTCTTTCCTTCTACTGCGCTAACACCTATATAGGAAGCAAGCGGTGCGGTGGTAGTAAAAAAAATTACATTCATAGTTCAAGAGTATTTATATTCATGCAATAAAGTATTTTGACTGACTTTGTAGCACAAGACTGACGTCAAGGCCGGTGCCCAACAGTGGGGACATAAGCTCTGCAGCTGAATAACAGTAGGCCGCGCCTAGTTCAATAATAGATGCTCTAACATCATATCAGCCTGTAGACGTCCACTGCTGGATAAAGCCCCCCCCCCCCCCCCCCGCGACGACCGGATGCTCAAACACTTGGCGATAATTATAATTAGGTTTAATGTCTCATAAATTGTTATACTTGAATAAATAAATTTATGTTAATTAATGTTAACATTAATATAACGGGACACATGAGCCTTCATCCCATGGACACATGTCCCGTAAAGGGACAAAAATATACCAAACAACTTTTTATAAGGAATGCAATTAATCGATATAGGACTCAGTGAAGTTAACCACAGTCCATGGGATATTGTCTTGCTATATCTATCGACGATACAAGAGCAGTTACAATGTCCAGGCTCTACTCGTCCAATTTTACGTTTTTTCGAAATTGTTAGGTCAGCGCAGAGAAAGAATTATCATGATGGTTGGAACATAGTTCAAAGTTGCGTGGACGTGCAGAGTGCGCCCAGCGCGTGGCGCGTGGCGGCGACTGTTCGCTAGCGACGGTGAGTGGTGATGATGCGAGTGAAACTACACACGTACTCAATATTAAACATTTTATTATCATTGGCACAATATTGCAATGAAGCTAGCAGTAAGTATACTCATATAAAGGGTACAGCTAAGCTCTTTATTTTTAAAATCTTAACCACATGATAAGTTTTAAAATTGTAATAAGTATTTCGTTGATAAAATAGTTGCAGTGATATCTAAATGGTTTTGATGAGAGGTGGGTGTTTCGTGGGAGGTCGATCAAGCACAAACCAGGACTCTCCTTATCAAATTCCCTTGACTAATTACAAATCTAGACTATATTTAAGATGTATGCCGTGCTCAGCTATTAATTGAGACCTGCTCGGTTTAGTCTGCTGTGCACTGGGCTTAACAGCCGCGTAAAATTTGTATGGAAGCATTGTTTCGCGTGTGCGTTAAAAAACGATTTGGTTCTGATTTATGCTTGCTCGGGCTTACCTGCGAAGTAGGTATTCCAAATTACAAATGTCTAGCCTTCCTATCTAGGGTTAGTGCAAAAATATCATCAATATACATGTCCGTATCAAAATAGACGTGTGTGATATATAAAGATATTTGTACCGTGTGTTGTGAGAGGCCACTTCTGTCACTATTCTATGTAAGTACATGTCAGTACCTATGTCTACAATAGTCTACACCTCAGAATGTCTACACAACAAAATCTCAAAGTGCCCATGTCGTGCTTGGTGGATAACAAAATTAGTTTCCAAATGCTGTCAAATCAAATGAGATACAAAACTGAAAAAACAACACATAAAATCTAAGATAATAATTAAAAATAATCCGCTTCATTATTGCAATTAGATTAGAGAATCAATTATTTATGACTAGTCTCCCGCTTGTGGAGTGTGAATGTATGAATTATTTAATATTTAATCTAACTACATAATTAAATTATTGCAACTTACGAACTATATGACGGTATTCGCACAAAGAGATTACTCCCAGTGGAATATGATGGAGGTCTGTAGCGAGGAAGGGAGGACCTATCTACTGAAACTCTAGTATTTAAATAACGTTGAAATGAGTGTAAACAAACTTAACTGTTTGGTGGTTGCATGTCAGTAGGTTGAGTTGGAATGAAAGCTAACAGGGTTATAAAATTAGGAAAAGAGTAAACGTCACGGCGCGTATTCTGTATAGTCGTCTTCGCTTTCCAATCGCTACAGACTTATTCCACGACTGTTTCTAAGAGATCTACTTAATGCTTATTAAATAAGTTAATTGATAATGACAACTAAATAATTGAACTTGACGCTCCGTCAGCAGCCTCGCTCACCTCGCCTACCTGCACATTAAAAATTGTAATAATGTGTTCACTATTTAGACGTCACGAACATGCAACGGGTCATAATGACGTGTTTTATGACCCGAATCTTAAGGTTAAATAATATCGGAATAACATTATGTAGGCATTTTATTTATTTATTGATCGATCAATCAAGTCCACAAGATGCGAGCGGAACCAGCCAAATGAGATTAATGTCAAAAAGTGTAAAACTACTGGAATGGTAAGTGTCGCGCGACATTTATCTGGGCGGCACCTCCCGGGGCGGCGGGCTCCTGTATTTGGCTTTGATATGCAAAAATGGCTTTTTATTACAGGTATCGTCGGCGATGGTGGCGGCCAGCGAGAGCCGGATGCTCTCCTCGATGGCGGCCTGCGTGAGCGCGCCCGACACGCTCACACTCTTGCCGTTGATCGGCCGGAACTCCACGGGGTTGGCCAGACTCATGCTTCTAGTTTTCTTAGCGTATCCGTTGGTGATCGCGCTGAACGGCTTCCTGGCGTCGGCGAGCGGCGTGGTGGCGAGGCTGTGGCTGCGCGTCTGCCGCGCCGCCGGCGGCTCGGTGGGCGTCGTCGCCGCGCTGGCGCTTTTCTTTTTAACGTGGAGTCGGTCCGTGCCGCAGAACTGCTTCCTGTCGTCGCGCCGCGCGCCGCTCGCCAGCGACGCCTGCGTCAGCGACTTGCGGAAGGGCGCGGGCGGCGTGCGCACCGCCCGCGCGCCGCCCGCGGCCGCGGCCGCGCCCGCGCCGCCCGAGCCGTAGCTGGCGGGCGCGGACGCCTTGCGCGCCCGCGCCGCCGGCTTGTGCTCCGCGCCGTCGACCGAGTCCGCCGACTTCAGGGGTAACGTCAAGGCCGACCTGAGACTGCGGGCGGAGGCCGGCCGGGCGGGGGCGGGGGTGGGGGTGCGCCGCTCGCGCTGCGGGGAGGTCTTGCCGCTGCTGGCCCTGCTGGGGGCGCGCTCTACGGGTGATAGTTTGCCGCTGAGTGAGGAAGCTTTGCTGTCTACTGGTGAGCCGGTGCCGGCGGGTGGCGGTGCGGCGGGTGCGGCTGGTGCGGAGGGCACGGGCAGCAGATCGGGCGCGCGGCGCGCCTGCGTCACGAGGCGCACCTGGCACGGCTCGTGGCGCGACAGGAAGTGCTCCAGCGTGTCCCAGCCGCCGCCCACGCGCACCATCATGTGCCGACCCTTCAGCAACTACACACACAACAACAGTAACTATTATTATACGGGTACATTCCTTTCAACTCCAAGTAATGACCAAGCAGTGAAGCCGTAAAGGCCTACGTCACTCCGAGAGTGGAGTGTAATGGATAGGTAGAGTGCACAGGTACCCACCCTGATGAAGACATTCCGTCCGGCGATGTTGTAGCGCCCCTCGCCGACCTTCTTCACCTTGAGCAGCTTGGAGCACTTGCCGGCGCCGCAGCTGCAGCCGCGCTCCATCAGACGCGTCACCAGCTGCACCTGCAACACCCACGACGTTGTTCACATCAAACGCTCCACGAAATACACGAGAACTCATTGATTATCAAATTCCCATAAAAATATTATACAAAGGCGATGATGATGAAGGTACAAGTCCAAACTGAACCACAGACCGCAGACTGCAGCTGCAGACTGCAGGCGACACTACTTGTTTCTATGAATCTCTATGAAAGTGATTCCGAGCGCGGCGACATTGCAGCCTGCAGTCGCGGCGTGCAGTCTGCGGTCGCGGCGCGCGGCGACTGCAAACTGCAGTTCAAGTGGTGTCGCCAACCGCAGAGACGTCACACGTATTTTTAAAAATTACGACTTTTTCGGATGATGATGAAGAAGTTAATTAACTTTGTTTCTGGTCATCCAGTCCTTTACGACGGGTTTGTCCACCTACACATCCGATCCAAATTACAGCAATAATTTGGTGTAAGATAATGTGTGGAGAGCAATACGAAACTGCACCAATTAAATGTTTTTTAATCAGATTAGAATAAATTCCTTCTTCGGTTCGACTTTTAAATAAAAGATCAGGTGCTTTCCTTTTTTTTATATAACAACAAGTCGTCATCATCTTCCTCTTCTAACAAAAGACACATTAGTAAATTATCGGTATTGTTGTCCGACATTCTGTCTCGCACGAAGGTATTGGAGTGGCTGAGGCATGGTTCTATGCATTGTGCAGCCGCGGCATGCCGCCGCGCTCGGAATACAAACTGCCGCGACTGCAGGCGGCATTGCAGCCAGCCGCAGACGCTAGCCGCAGTGTCGCCTGCAGTTGCGGTCTGCAGTCCATTGCGGAATCGAACCTTGACTATTGATGACGCTACTGACCCGTTTACTTTGAAGCGGTATTCATCCAGAAGACGAGCTACAGGCATTTTGCTATTCTCAATAGACCAACTTACGTAAAAACTACTTTACTACCCGAGAACTCGCATCGTACAAACGTACGAGAACCTTCAGGCTCCCACTCCAATAAAGGTGACGCCAATAATATTCTGAGTTTGGATTTCTCGTTCTAATTTAAATTCAGCTAGATCGGCTTCAAGGAATTGCGAATCTGAATAAAAAGAAGAATCAGTTCCATATTCCGCAGAACGCTGCTATAATCCTCACCCGCTTGTCCAATTCGTTGGTAGGCTTGAGCGGCACGTCCGAGTCTGTGCTGCCCACCGTGCCCTCCGACTTGGTGCTCTCCGCGTCCGTGTTATCCGCCGCGGACAGTTGCGCTGCGGACACGGACACTTCGTTAGATACACTCCCCACGAGTACAACACTCAACTGGCAATGCTGTGTATAGCAATAAGGACATACTTTCATTAGGTTCCGGCGAACACGGCGGCGGTTCCGTTAGGGATCTGTAAACAAAAAGATATGCCTTGATACAGCTCTGATCTCTCTCTCTGGAATTTCGTCTCACTCCACTGATAAGCTTGGGATTGGGACCGGCAATTCTGCCACTATGGTTAGAAAATCTACGTATATGTAGAAGGTTTGGTTTCCCTTTCCAACAGTACAGTAAAGATTTATCCTAATTTGCGTGGTGTTAACACCATCTTATTCGCTGAGTTTTCCTCATGTTATTTAAGGATAGTGTAACTGTGTCCATCAGGATGGCAGGACCACGTGAAATATTTGAGGTTAAGGCTCACTTGTCGGCGTGCGGCGTCGCGGGCGGCGAGGCGGCGCGGAACTGCCAGGCGCCGGACATGGCGGAGTCGAGCCCCGAGTCGCGCTCCTCCAGCGCGATCTCCCGCTCCAGCTGCACCAGCCCCGGCGGCTCCACGCCGAACTTGCTCGCGAGGCGCGCCACCTCCAGCAGGCACAGGATCACCTGCCGCGGCTGGTTGTGCAGCACTGCAACACACACGACTCGCTGTTATCTACTAGGATCACAAACGATCATACCACATCCCAAATAGTCTAGATGTCCAGTTGACCTAAAACGGCTCACGGTGAAAATGAGCTAAGAAATAATGATTCACAGAAATCCAGTCATGTCGATTAAATCATACTCATAAACAGTGATTAGGAGATGTAGCACAGGATCTGAGAACATGAAAGCGGAACACAGACAGGGCGGCGGCGGTGCGAAAGCGTCGCGGTAATTTTTTGTAATGTTCGAAATAGTATGAAGCCGTTTACATCAAAGCGGCGCGGCGGCGGTGCGGCGCGGCGGCGGTGCGACGGCGAAAGCGACAAAACCGCGCGCACAGATTTGACGTTTTGATTTGACAGATTAGCGCAGACAGGCGTTGCGGAGCGGCGGCGGCGCGTTGTATTCCTTTGTAGTGTATGAGAACCCCTACACAGAGCCACGCGGGCGCGGCGCGGTGCGGAGCGTTCTTCATACAAACCGCCGCCGCCGCTAGCGGTATTCCTGTCTGAAGGGCTCCGCTTTTTATTCGCTTTCCGCAGATTCGCCGCCGCAACGCTTTCGCAACGCCGCCGCGCTGTCTGTGTCACGCTGAAGGAGGCGGTTACCGAGGTCGTCGCTCTCGAAGAGCAGGTTCTCGTGCACGCCGAGCTGGCGGCAGAAGGTGATGAAGTTCTCGGTGTTGTCGCGCGAGAAGAAGCTGCCCCGCGCCGCGCGCTGCCAGCACCGCCCGTGGATCTGCGGCACCGCCTGCAACACAACGCATCAACGCTCTTAGCTTTACTGGAATGGAGTACGGAGATGGCACTCAAGGAAATCCAGCATCTCAAGTCCTTCAATTGGAGACCCTCTGGTTTGTTGCAGGCCGTTTATAAGAGTAAGATTTGGGCCAACTTCTTTTCTCTACATGATATAAAAATCTAATCCAAAATATGATATATATGTGGTGTGACTCATGATACGTCCGGCACGGACGGGTAGAGGAAAGCGCCGCTTCCGGTTTCAATAGGAACTTAATGGCTATTGGTAAAGAGAATCTTCTGTAGACAGTAAGCTTCCCCTATAGATATTCTATAACATTTAGTGGTGGTGGTAGCAGCCGGGAGAGAAGGCGGGCACTGACCCCGACGACGAGCCCCTGGTCGAGGGCGGCGCGCGCGCGCTCGTGCACCACGGCCGCCAGCTGGCACAGCTCCACGCCGTTGTCCAGCACCTCCAGGAAGTTGTCCCCCGTCAGGTACGTGATGCCTGCGACAATACAGGGCGCGGTTACATCGGCGCGCCAAGGGAGTTTAATAATGGTAGTAAATGAAACATGGTATAAATAGTTGGCCGTACGGATCTTGAGACTATACAATTTGGTTTCATTTTTGGACACGCTCTACTGTGTTGTTCTTTTACTCTGTCACTAAAGACTGTACTTATCAAAGATTTTCCATTCGGTGTAGTTGAAAGTGGTGTATAATATGGCATAAATGGTGCAGCGTGGAGCAACACCTGGGCCAGCCAGTGGGCGCCAACTCCGTTAGGACAACGCTCTAATTGCCTCGCGAGTTTTTATCGCGTTGCGTTTTTGTTTCTAATAGTTATCGTAGTTGTCGCAACAACATAGCATTTTCTAGAAATTATATATGATTAGCTGTTGCCCGCGGCTTTGCCCGCGTGGAATAAGTTTTATCCCACGGGAACAGTTTACTGCGGTAAAAGTATCCTATATGTTATTCGCAGGATATAAGCTATCTATCACTATACCAAGCTTCATCAAAATCCGTTCAGCCGTTACAGCGTGAAAGAGTAACAAAGATCCAAACAATCATCCTCACAAACATTCCATTTATAATATTAGTAGGTCGTGATATCACTACATAAACAAGGCATCAGTCGGAAAAATCGGTCCTTTGAACAGAATACGGGAAAAACTGCAAAGAACGGCTTATCCATAGAGTTAGTATACTAGCTATAGAGCGCGCGCATCGCTCATTGCCCACTGTGCCAAGTGCAAGCAGGTGTTCTATGGACGCTTCTATTTAGATTTTTTCTAGATCGTTCTTTTCCGTGAATCGTGTTTACAGCTTGGCACTGCACATTTCACCATGATTACTCCAAATCTAAATAAATACCGGCGAGAGCAACAATCAGCGCTACTGGCGTGTTGTGACTAGTAGCGTCGCCCCGAACATTTCGAGACTGTTCAGACCCGTGCTTACAGTTCAGACTTGCTAACGCGCGCTCTATGTATACTAACAACTCTCTGGGTTTATCATAGGTAGTGACAAGAAGACTAGATAAGAAAGGCTGCAGTAAATTCCAATGCATAAAAAAGTCGTAAATGAAATAATAATAAAAATCCGCAATTTAGAGAATATTTTTGTAGTTTATCTATCGTTATCCAATACGTATATTAAATGCATTATGACGGGCATCTTTCGACGATCACGCGATACAGCTCGACGTCAAAACCATCTGCGTTCAGCGGCAATCGTCAACAACTATTTACAACCGATAAGATACTCCCAAGACAATAAACTATTACGTATTGAACCATCGCTTGTTGGTTCCCGACTCGGCTTGTGCCTGAACACAGGACAACATAGATATAATCTAAACGCGGTGGTCACAGCAATAAATAACTACCTCTTTAGGGCTTTCGATTTGTTTACATCCAACTAAGTATAAAGGATTTCGAACAAGGGTAATGGACATTATTGTCACTTCCGGCTAACTTCTTCTTCAGGTCGTCGGTCCATTATGTGCCTACAGGTCTATTCGATCGAGGTAGATTCGGCGATAGCGTTTGACACTTTGTCAGACAGTCGAAACTTGCTTAGACGTGGATCTGAAGTTTACAAGCGTACATAAATCGTATTTTTAGTTTTCTGACCTACTCAGTCACAACATCAACAGTCATTATACATAATTACGCTTCCAATTTGGTAACTACATATTGTTCGTCATCATGTGGCATGACCTCGTGAAGCCCTCAGGTACCCTCTACCTCAAACAATCCATCATCATTAGTACAAATACATATCATTTCCCTATCGCTTCCGCCTGTGACTTGGCCATACAACACAGCGCTGCGCCGGCGCCGGCGCCGTCACACTGTCGCCCAGTTAACTATACGATACTTCATCATTACATTAATGTCTCATCATTCAGTAGAAACAGTAACACGTGGTCTATTTGTTACACCTAAAGTTTCTTCATTCCTTTTTTTTAATTCTAGGTTGCCTGCGTCATACCTTTGCTAAATGCTGATTAGATTAATGGTCCAGTCAGTGACTGTACTACCTTTTATACACACTTTTTACCCGACTGCGTGACAGCAATATGGCAGGGTTATGTTTTTTTACAACAATCGCATAAAATACGTTAAGACCATCTAACTAAATTGTACCTATGCTATATAACTGATCATTTAGTTCGCTACGGCAGTTGAGTATTTGATATTTTTCTCAATTTGTTAATTAAGTAAATTTTATTACACTGAAATTGATTTTGAATTTGTGCAACATGGTGTTATATCCAGATCATGGTATTGCGTGTCTTGGTATTGTTTTATATTTGCGACATGTGTGTTGTACACATTATTGGAGGTCGGCATGTGAACCGTAATAGTGAATAGACATGCACATTGGTTGGGACAGCGAGCGTAGCGCACACAATATGCGATTAGCCCGTCCAGTGCTCAAGTTAATCTCATTACCGCTCGTTGACTGCGAGACTTGTTTCAGCGACACGGACCTCTCTAACAGTTGATCGTCCTAACCTATCGCACGTATTAAAATTTGAACAACCACACAGAAGATGTTAGTAAAAGGTAACTTACGGCTTGCTTTCTGTATTTGTATATCTGTTATTGTAACAGTTGAACTATGGATCCTGCCCGTCAGATGAAATAATAGCTACATGCAGGACACTTGGGCATGGAAGCATCTTTAGCAGAGGGGCTCCACAAAAGATCCGGGGTGGAGGGATCGCCAGCTCGCACGTGAGCTTTCTTTGAAGCAACAAAGTAGTGAAGCGTCAAGAGGTAGTCGCTGTGACCACAGAGTTAGTATACCTTACAGAATGGGAATGACTTATTAGTATGCAGCTGGTCCCTCGCCGCAGCGCCGGTGGTCAACACCCAAGGAGTAAACATGGTATATGAAAAGTATACCGTCCCGGTCGTCGTGGAGATCCCTGGGGAGGCCTTTGTCCAGCAGTGGACGTCTACAGGCTGATATGATGATATCGTCCCGACTGTTCTATCAAAAGTCAAATAGGATACAGGGTAGCACTGTCAACGAACCGCTCGCTACCGCTGAGCTCTATATCAAGAAACTGAAGATTTTGCATATCGATGGCTCTCAGGCAACCGCAAAGTAAAAAAATATACATTCTGTCTGTGGATAACTTTCGATTCAGTCGTGGAAGGCTGACCTTTTCGAAGATGCGATCCGCGAATTCCCCAATATCTCACAAATCCCCTTATATTACAAACTTATATACAAAGTAACGTCCGTCCGTCGGCGGGCGGCGCGGACCACCCGCGCGCCGCGCGACGCCGCGGGCTCCGCATATGGCGGCCGATCGTCTGATAGGGCCCGCCTCAACTCGTATTAATTGTACCACTGCCATATTCGAGCACCGCATCTGATATACGGCAGTTAAATATAGTTCCTCCCATCCCAGGTTCAATGAGCGAATCCAACAGTCTTTACAAATGAGAACGATAAGATAAATGACGAAGACTGATGCGAAACAAAATGGTTTGCCAATATGTTTGGCCACATCTGGTCGTTGGACACGGGAGCCGGCTCGACCCGGAGGGCAGAGGCTATTTCCGATGCAAAACATTCTGGCATCTACGCATACATGAATAACAATTAAACAAAACGAACACGACAACCAACTGCAATGAGTTTATCTGTTGATCGATGTACGCGAGGAGAGCGTGGCGGCATGTGGCGGCATGTGGCGGCCACACGCGGGAGATGTGCGACAGCCGATAGCTGAGAACCAGCTGTTAATCGCTCAGGTTGATTGCGAGCCGCCCGCGAGCGTCCCAGCGCAGGCGCATAGACAACAATAATTGTAACAAATGAGGTGCAAGCTCCTTACGCGCATTTTCTCTTACTGCTAACAACAAACAACACTTTCTGTAATGCGATAAAATAATGTTATGGTTTCGTAAGTATGAAGATACCTGCAGTATGGAGATCTGCCCCGCGGTTGTACTGTATTTTCCTGTGCATACAAAATTTCGCGTAGATCAGATAAATTTCAATTGCAGATGCGTCCTATGAGTAACCTAATGTATAGAAATAAGACGTACACTTCCAGCTACCGACATACAAGTACCAACAAGAAACTTCATCACAGCCAGCCTTCAGAATGTTCTAGAAACAAACTTAAAAACACCAAACGACTGAGTACGGTGATCTGATCACACATTCACTATTACTAGATTCGTTAATTTTCGATTCGATCGACCGCACGTCAGTGGAAACAAAACCAGTATAAACTGGTCTCTCATAGTATTGAAAACTCTCTAATAAGCTAGGCCAGCTCAAGGTCAAAGTGTTTCCACTGACGTCCGGTCAACTGTACATATTTACTCGATCTACAGGTAAGTAAATATCAAGACCCAGCTTTACATAAAAGTAATAAAACTGTTATCTGCGGGCGCGATCTGCGACCGTTCTGCAGTAAGTATACGATCATTATAATTATTTTTTGTTTCTTTACAATAATTTCAATGTCGGCTCGCGAGTTATTACGGCTGTAACCGGTCCGCGATCTGTAATCGAGGTTTCTTTTATTTTTGTCAATAATAATTACCTGCGCTTGCGACGCAAGGACCGACAACGGCGCGCTTCACATGCCAAATACTATATTCCGTTTTTCCTTTGGTTTCGTTCACATCATATCCATAAAACGGCAAATAAGACTTTTTTACTTCTCATGCTCCTAAAGTTCTTGTTTATGCTGAATGTAGGCGTAAAGTAAAATCTTCGTCTTGTATCTTAATTTTTTTTATAATCCTTGTTCTATATGGTACTGAATTAGTAAAACTAGGCAATACTAATAAGTTATTATAGAAATATAAATGTATGAAAAAATAAAAGCTTGTAAAATATAATTGAGCAATAAGTATTCCGGACCTTAGTTAAGTGGGTCACGTTAAGAAAAATGAACATTTATTTGCAATGTTGCAGTTTAATTTCCTCGCAATCGAAGTGAAAAGCAGAGCGTATAACTGGTTCATAAAACCCATTTACCCTCTACTTAACTATCGACGCTCGCTGTGACTGGTAAAATGGCGCGTTTCATGCACTTGTTGTACAATCTACTATTTTTAATTTGTATTCTACTCCTTCCTACCTTACTCGAAGTAGCGACCCCTAAGCTCGACGCGGCGTCGATATGAATATTGATGCGGGAAGCGGTCCGCTACAACAAGTGCCGACCGATACACCGCTTCCTTCATAATAACAGAACCTCACTTTTGGCAATCCTGACTCATCGGTGCAGTGGTGCGGTGTCACGAACTAGAACATCACCAATTTACAGAATTCTCTATTATTGCCTTTATACTTAACGTAAACTCGGTGACAGGTGTGTGTTCACCAATCAATGCAGAATCACTGTCAAGGAAACAAACAATTGCGACTGAGCTAAATCAACGCTCAGCCTAACAGCTGAAACTAGAAACGATCAACTTTATAATAATTTAAAAGTTATCCAATTTCATACCAGAACCCCCTTACATACCAGCCAGATCGAGCTCGTGTATAGCGGAGATGCAACGGAAGATTCAATGGGGTTGCTTGACTTGATTCCTCTTATCTAATAGAATAACAACCAGCACGAAAGATAACATTACAATGTGGCCATCAGTAAAGTGGGCCAACAAACATCCCATACGAGCTACTGCACGGTGGAAAATGAAACTGGTGTGTATCATGTAAGCACACATCATCGCGGGACCCAGCTGGATGAGGTTAGCGCAGGACCGGTCGTCGTAGAGATCCTTGGGGGAGGCCTTTGTCCAGCAGTGGACGTCTACAGGCTGATATGATGATGATGACACATCATATTGATCGGCTAAATAGAATAACAATTGCAATATAAGTCAAAGAAAGTAACCAGACAAAAAAACAGCAAAGTGAATAATGTCAGTTATAGAAGCGGCCTGGAATATAAATGTGTGATCCACCAAAATCACATTTATAAAAGCATCCGCCACTTTTCTCTATGTGGCAATCCTATTTAAGCAAAACACATGATGATGCGTTGTTTACTAACAAGCGTGAATCAATCGCTCCGCAGCGAGCCATACTATACTACAGCTAACCTACAAACTACTAATTAAGCGTGGTACGCCGAACTGTGCACGACCAAAACACTCTGTGTTGAGTAATACGCCTCTATTGTGTTATAATCTGTTCTCATTGTAGATCAATAACTCGCCAAAATGTCATCTTAACAAGACTCTCTCTGTGACGATTTTATACTAAGAAACTAGTGGGCAATCGTTAGAGGACTGTCAGTTGTTCTGACAAAAAAGATTATTAAATCTATCTATACCAAAATTGCAGAGTTGGTTTTTTATTTGAACCCGCTGAACTCTGGAACTACCAGTGTAGGAATTATAAATCACCTTTTACATTTGATAGCCGAATTCTCGAGCAAGTTACAGACTATTTAACATCACGCTACGACGCTTAGGAGCCGGGCAAAAAGAGAAATAAAACCGAAAAGTTAGAAATAACTTAACAGGCGAGCCGCGGGATACAGCTAGTCGTAAATAAACAGGAAAACACATAACACAAGCAACTAGTTTCGAAACAGCAAACATTCACAACATTTCAACGAGAAATTGTGCACATAATTTCTTTATTGAACATTTTCACAAACAAGCCACGAATGAAGTGAAGCATGCAACACACAACAATGTGCTAAACGTCGCAGTTATCACTCAGTTCGTGCACCGCACGGAACTTGAGAACTATTGCCAGAGAATACAGTTGATATTACAACATTGTCGGATATAATAAGAGCGATCTGCGGCGAGATAGGTGACACGGGAGACATGCGAGACGAGGCTAATGGCCGTGTCGTGACGCGAATGTTGGCTTTAGATACGATAATGCACCAACAATTACATGTATTACAAGTTGATGAACAAAGTACTGACAAATTGACGACCATCTTTATGTCAAAGCTTTTTCTTGTAACTATGGGAAAGCTATTTAGAAAAATAGGACTTGGAACAGTATTCGCTCAACTGGACCGGCATCTATTTACTTTTATAGCTATTTAGTAAGGAAGGGTTGGTGGACTTAGACTGGTGTTTGACAATACAAAAAATGTAGGAAAAGTCACTATTCTACTATCGTTGACAAGTATACATTATGTAGGTTTGAGGATAAATCAAATTATACATTAAATCGACAACAGCCTAAACAATAGCCGCATGATTTGAATTCACAGCGTCTGAGAGCAATGTCAAAGTTTGCGACACCGCTTAGTGACACTCGCAGTAAATCTCAAGTTAGGTTTAAGTTAACTTTAAGTTATAATGTGTGGAAACTGTGAGAGGGTCGTAAATAAAGTACAAGGCGTGGGCGGCGGCGGGCGGCGGGCGGGCGGCGGGCGGCGCGGTGACGAATTCAATACAATAGCTCTTTGTGGCGTATCCACATATTACCGTTTTTGGAAGAACCATAAAGTATTGAGAAGTTACAAGCCATGCGTGGAGGAAGATTTATGTCTAAGGCGGTACCATCCATAGTACTTGCCGTGTTCGTCGCGCGCAAACAACGTACATTTTGACACTACGATGCGCAAGTCAAACTGCGAGGTTTTCTTTCAATCCTTTGACTTACCCACACTAGGTAGGTAGTTAAGTTAAGTACCTAATAAAGTTTCCACATTATAAAAAAGGTACTTAATGTCATTTGCATTTATCATATTATCTCTATCACCCAACAATATTGTAAAAATGATGACGCGGTACAGCGACTCGCCCGGGACAATACTAATTAAATTATCCATTAGTGCACGCGACCGCACTGTGTGCACATACTCTTTGCCGAATATTGTTTTTTTGTCTTAAGATTATGAATAAGTATATCCTGCTTCTACTACTAGCTACGGACAAACAGGTCATTATTATACGAGTAGTAGCTAATAAACATGTTTGTTATAAATAATACCCGGCGTCCATTCATTAGCGCCGCCCACCCGCGCCGCCCGCCTCCACGCCGTACGACCGGGCCACATGACGCGATGTTACTCCGGAGTAACCGCGGACGACAAATAGTCGATGCGTTTAAGCGGTTTACGCGCGATGTTCTAGGTGCGTGTCGGTTTCATAAATATAAAAAACAGATACGCTTTGTTGATCAGATACATAAATCCTAATAGACAATTGCCCTGTCTCTTATTCGTATAAATCTATACTTTTATAAATAGGAAAGATTTGTATTTTTGTGTGTGTGTATGTTGGTAAAGAATAAACTCAAAAACTACTGTACCGCTTTCAAAAATTCTTTCACCGTTGGAAAGTTACATTCACCCTGAGTGACATAGGCTATATTATTTTATCTATATCTATGTCCACCCGTGCGAAGCTGGGACGGGCCGCTAGTAAAATATATCCTTTGAGACGTGTTGCGGCTTTCACGCCATTTTTAGATAACCCTGTATAAGATGCATGCCATACAGTTGGTTTTAACAGGATCTTCTATACTTTCTTTGTCCATTCATGTAAGAGTATAACTATAATAATACTTGGTATACTAGGTGCGGCTTCGACATTTTTTCAATCGCGCGGATCGGAACGTCGGACTAAAATCGCTATATGTCGACGGAGTGCAATCGAGCCGTACGTCGCGGCGCGGCGCGGTGCAAAAACGCTGCGAGCCGATATGGAGCGATGATACAACCACTTGTCACATCAAACTTCTATTGTTGCGGTCGCCTTGATTTATCGCACAATGTAAATATAATAAGAAGTTGTTGATACTGACAAACAGACAGACAGGCAACGCTCATCAGACTTTCCTAACGTGCTGGACCAATGCTCAGCTTCGGCTTCCTTGTTTAGCCGTCATTGGTCTTACAGGAAAATACACGCAATCTCCATACAAGTTTCTGTAGTACCTATTAAAATATTTCAAAATAGAGATAAGAGCCGGTATCCGACTGTAATGCCGCCAACCTTTAGAAGCCTCTGGGAAATCTACATGAAAAGATGGTCTGAAGGCAGTGTCCTTCAAAACATCTTAAATTATTGTCTTTATTTATATAAAACATAGCTCTATGTAATTGCTACTTAATCTTGCGTCGGAATGTCGGAAAATCGTGGTATAAAACACTAGTGTACCAGGAAAGTATTTTGTAATTTGAGATTCACGCGAAGTGTTAGTGAGTGAGGTGTGTACCTACTTGATTGCGTTGCTAAATGTTAATTGTGTCTCAAACAAAGCACGTTTGGTCCAGTCAGGGCGATCAACATGCACACCTCGCGGCAACCTACTTGTTGCTACATGCAGCTTAACTGCTGATCGGTGCAACTCGAAATAACTAAAATATCTAGCGACCGACCCACATCTCAAACTACTGGGTCCAGTAGTTTCAGTAGTAGACGATCAGGACACAGTAGAACACAACTTTTACATAGGACGGGGTAGCTGCGTGTTCGTGTCATATAAGACAAACAAGCTGATGATGGTAGCACTGCACTGTGGTATCAAGTAGGTAGTGAGTGAGTGAGCGGCTCACCGATGGTCTTGTTGATCCAGTCGGCGAGGTCCTCCTGCAGCGGGAACAGCTGGCGCGCCTGCGAGTACAGCACCTTCTCGCGGTAGAAGTCCTCGTCGTCGGCGCAGGGCGTGTGCGCGGCCAGCGCGCAGTCCGCCCGCCCCAGCCGCCCGTTCACCACCACGTCGCCGTGACCCACCTGCCGCTCCTGATCATATCACAAACAACAACATCATTCCGAAGCAAAAGAAACGGTAGACTGGTTACTATCCTCTACTAGCGCATAGACCTCATAAGTTAGGCCACTTTGTCCTAATTGTCTCACTTCGTCCTGCTCGCACGCCACCTGTTCGCGTCATTCTATCTCTCTCTGCTGGTATCCATAAAGATAATAAATCAGGTCCATTGCTTGAGTACGTAATGTAAGAACGTCATCCTTCTGCCGCTTGTTCTACTTATTTCTATAAAGAAAGTTGAGTAGTGGACCAAGCCGCGGGGAAAGAAGCTAGTCTGAATTATGACCTGTTTGCCGTTGTCGATGCTCCTGACGTATTCAAAGGCGTTGGTCCTCTCGAACGCGTTGAAGATCCTGTCGAAGTTGCCGCTGAGCGGGCGGTGGAAGCTGCTGGCGTCCCCCGCGGGGGAGGCGGCGGGCGCCCACGACGCGCGGCTGCCCAGCGCCGTCGGCCCGCACCGGTAGTACGCCATGCCGACACCCAGCCAGCCAGCCTCGTGCGCGCGACACCCTCGCTCTGGACAAAAAGATGTTATACATTTAGAAGATTCAACCATTTCCATAAGCACCTTACTTCTGTGATCGGAGACCTCGCTACATCCACAGAATATCTGCAACCTTAACTTATTGTGTGATAAGAGTAAATAGATGAATTTTAATGAGTTTAGTCATAATTGGCGCGTCATCGTCATCCGAGGATGATCAAACTTAAATCACGAACTAAACATTATGATACGTAATGACAATCCTAGAATTACACGCCACGACAATGACAAGTAATTACATGAATAAATTTAATATAATAAGACACTCTGTCTGAACATAGACAAACAACCAAATTAAGATATCAATAAGAAACCGTGGGGGGCCAAGTTCCCTCCAGACAACACTGAAAGGAAACCTGATTAGCAACACGTTACGGACCCATTTGTATTATCACAGTTTTTATGACAATGACATCATCAAGTTAATGGATTTGTTGATGGAAGATATTTGTACCAGCGACCTTCGAGCGCTCACAAAAGATCTGGCGGAGAGAACTCTTGGAAGTCGAGCGAACTAATTTGCATGTTGACAAGGGCCGGCCACATTGTCGGACCCGGCCGTATCCAAGTGGACGACTAATGAACAACCGAAGGTCAGTCTGACAGGCTGTAATTAACACACAAAAGGCAGATATTTTTGACAGGAAAATATTAACAGTGTCAGGATAGTCATTTAGTATAGTAAGTATAGACATCTTTTGTGGTAAGGTAACCTTAGTTTTTAAGATTAAATTATAATACCAACCACATAGTAGGAGATACCTTGCTTAATTCTAGTTCACCGACACCTAAATATGAAAACTTTGTTGGCGGGTTGTTCTCTAACTTAACATTCAAAGCAGAAGAATTGCTGTTAGATACCTGCCCAGGTATACCTTGCACTAGAGTCCTACCACCAATTGGGAAAACCTCTCGCGTAGCTAGTCAGTTGTACACAATTAGCTTTTATCTTGCTGGGAATTCCTCGACTATCCATCCTCAGAATCCGTGTTCAATATAAGGTAAGGCTAAACCTTGAACCTTTGCGAGGGAGCAAAAACCGAGCGATCGGCTAGATGTGAGGGTCCATATACGGGGAGTCGTGGCCGCAGTACGTGAGGTAACGGGCGGCTCGTTGGGCCGTGTCGCCTCAACGATCCATTACGGGTCTGGCAGTTGTCACAAATGTTCTGGTCCTGTTACATATTGCTCGACACCCTGACAGTGTTTTGGAAATTTGAGTTGCTACTTTGAGTTATTCCATTCTTTGTTTTTCGGGTAGTTTTTACTATGGAATGAATGAATATGTTTTCTATCTTGTAAAGGAGTGAAGGAAGTTTTTTATTCGTGCAAAAAACATTTAGCATTTTTGATGAAAATCGAACATCGAAATAAGTCGAGCGAGACTAAAAAAAGTCCGGGATTGTGTGTGTATATGTCAGTATATTCGTCACCTCGTCTAGCGCCTAAACTAGTAAAGCTATTTAAACGAAGTTTTGTATATGTAAGGTATTTTTTCTAACTTTGAAATTTATACAAAAATGTCAGAAAAAGTCGATTTTCACAAAAACTATGCTCACGATTTGCTTGAAAATTTGCATATGGTAACGACCCATGCCTGTGTACGCAGTTGTCGGGGGACGAGGGCCCGTCGTCGTGAGCAACTCCTCCTTTGTCCGGAGACGCGAGGCCTTCCACGGATTTACATACATTTCGTGAACAATACCATCTTAAATATTGTAATCTCTTAGGTTATGCTTTGATTGTAGATGCCTTCGTGGTAGACTTTGATTGCAGTGGACCTGTAGCTCTCGTAGGTAATTTTCAACTGCGTATTTCGCAGGAGAACACCCAGTTTGACTCGATATCAATTCCCTCAGTCATTTTATTCAGCGAAATTTTCCTAGTCATAACATATAACTCAACATATACACATTAAGTTCACGTAATCACAGAGAAATGTAAGGAACGGAGGACCGCAGCGCGCGGAGCGGGACGGGCCGGCACCGCGTGGGGGACCCCTGCCGCTCCACAACACGGAAGCCTTATAAAAATCGATCCCACACTGAAATGGGACAACATTATGCATGAAATTACCCCGAAGATTCACTGAAATTTGAACTGTATTCATAGACGTTAAGGGCGAATGTGTGTCGATACGGGTTGTTTCAGATTGCACGCGAAGCACAAATTGGATTTTTTTGGCGAAGACAAGTTATTTGTCGTGGTCGTTGATTTATAAATGTGCCAACGTACTAGAATGGTCGATGCAAGCAAACACTGGAGGGTCGCAGTATCCGGGAGAGTGAAAAGATTGATCGTGAGATGGCGACTTAGCTTGAGGTTTCGAACTTACGACGATTTGATGTTAAGTTTGTTTCCAATGCCGGCCACCACAATGTTTCGAAACATAAATAGATATGGACGAATGTGACAGGAATGATACTTAACACTCGAACGCCAATCAACACACAAAGTGTGCACTCGAAGGTAGGTACTGCTAGCGGTGCCGGTGGCTGCCCACGCAGTGCGCTCTACGAATAGGTCAAGTTGAGCGGGAGCGGAGCGCGGCGCTCGGAAATCGTCCGTTTACGCAAATTGCTAGCCTCGTAGACCTTGCATTCATGACACTGTTTCATTTAAACTCCATTCATGTTTTGTTACTTACAATGTTGATAAGGGAACTCAAACCGGTTATTATTAAAACCGTAATCGTACGCCGTACTGAAAACTTTAGGTGATGGTCTAAGACTACAAGATTAGGGCCCACCCCCGACGGCATCGAATACAAGCGAAGCTGTTTATTTATCTACTACTATACTACATGCAACCAGTCTGTCCGCACATGTTCGTGTGAGTGTAACATGTAGGGTTATAGTAGCGAGGTGTGGTGGGCATAGCCGAATCACACGAGCGAAAGAAGAGAAAAAACAGACAGCGATGTAAATATTGAGCTTCTGCACTAGGTCTAAACATATGTAGCTAATTCGCCATGTCGTCCAAATAAGAATTGAGGCCTAGAGGCCAATGATCTGTGAAGATGTCACCGGCCGACGTGAGAACGGGGGCGTTGCTCCCGGCTCGCTCCTTAATAGGATAATCGCGAGTCCCCGATCCCGACGAGTCCTCACACTGGACGGCGTCGTCTCCGCGACGGGCTGTGGCGCTGGCGCAGCATACGAAGGGAACGCGAGACGTATTTAGACAGTTTGGTTGGAAGGAGGCGAGACGGCTTCGTTGATTGACAACTCGACTTGGGGGAGACACGCTGAGCTGAGCAGCTAAACTTAGAAACTACAAACTTAAATTTGAAAGGGATGTACAGGATATTCTTCCCATGATTCTTACTACTTCATTTTTTATGAGTTATACGGCCCTGGAAACAATCCCTATTATCCCTATATTTAGGCCCATGATACATAAAATATGCATATACAAAAACTGGCGGTTACAGCACGGCCTCCACAAAAATTAGGGCACGACAAGTCAAGAGTTAGTCGGCGACTTGCACCGAGGTTCACATTCTCACTTAAGTGATAGCGGCCTTAATGGACATTTACAACGGACCATTTTGGAACGAACTGGAAAAGAGCTGTCACACGCTTTTCTTTTAGTTTCCCGCACAGCACTTAATATATATAATAGTATAATAGAATAAAATCAGCAACATACATTTTTTAGGAAAATAAAATAACTAGAAGGAACAAAGTATGACCCATCGGCTCCCGCCAAAACGCCTTTCGTCTTGAATGTTCTCAAATTTTGCAGTAAAAAAGTCGCTGAAATTTTGATCAAAAATCAATTATAAATGAAAATGCTAAAGTTGATCCTTTAGCAATCGGGGTAACAGAAATCAATCAGAATCGTTTCACCCGTCTAAGAAAGTCGAGCGAATATCTCAACGTCCCAGTATCTACGTGACACTGTCGGTACTGTCCGACCGCAGACATCAATAGCCATCAGCGTGCGGTAGCGGTAGCGGTAGGTTACTCTACCGCAACTCGATCTTGCTTTCATCTGGTAATAGAACACGGGTGGTTATTCTAGAGTGGAACCAATGTTGTTCCAAGAAATCAGCAAACGAAAAAAATTCACGAATATTTCTTTCCAAAACCTATTTTGTAATTCAGAGATTTTGCTTCACGTATAGAGATGTGATTCATTTCTCTCAAGCATTTTGCCACAACCCTACCATACATTTTCGTTCGGTAACAGTGCTACAAGTAGGCAAGTGTTCTCGCCTGCGACCACGCGTTCCAACATAAACATTCTCGAAATAGGAAAAAATAGAGCAAAACTGTTAAGTCTCTAGTTACCTTCGCTCCGTCGCGGTGCGGTGCTGGCCACTCGTGCTCACGAGGTATATTGAATGCGTAAACAGAATGCAGCAAGCTTTGATGTGCTGAGTGCACTGTGGCTCTTATGTTTAATGGCATAAGCTGTTAAAGAGTGGGTGCACTGTACACTAGGTGATGTGGCACAATACTAACGATCAAGCGGAGATTATAGTTAGTTAGTTATTCTTTATTGCACAAAATAAATTTACAATGAAAAACAAACAAGAAATATGTGTACAAAGGAAAACTTATCTCTACAAGAGATCTCTTCCAGCCAACCCTCACTGTTAGAAAGAGTAAACATTACGGGAGATCTAAAGTTGTGATGTTAAAATTTAAAAAATATTTAAGTAATAACAAATATTATTAGATTATATTCATGTTCCTAATTTGTAATTATTTGGATCGTCAAGTGAACATTGCTTAAGCGTAACACACACAGCGCGGCGGCGTTGCGAAAGCGTTGCGGCGGCGAATCTGCGGAAAGCGAATAAAAAGCGGAGCCCTTCAGACAACATATACCGCTAGCGGCGGCGGTTTGTATGAAGAACGCTCCGCACCGCGCCGCGCCCGCGCCGCTCTGTGTAGGGGTTCTCATACACTACACGAGTACAAGTACAACTTCTACATGTGTGTGTTGTGTAATAATAAGTTGAGGGTCTTAGCGCTAAGATTCGTTAAACTCAGAACTCAGCGAATATGTAAAGTACTATTACTTCCTCTGTGGTAAAGTACACTTTAAGCCGAGGTCGCAGCCAAAAGCCAATCTCTTGATACATAGTCCACCGTACAGGGGAGACGCAACTCATTGGGCGCAGCGGAAGCCCCGCTGCCCTCCGCGCCCCTCGCCACCGCTGATGGCTCCATTGACGGATGGAGTGCACTCCGTCAATGACGATACTTTTACACACGCTACATTGTATGCAATCAATTTACTGGCTTGGTTAAATGATGAACTTCCATGAAGTCGCTGATGGCTCAACATAGATAGATATTGTAATGTACAAGCTATATGTATGAAAGCAGGGCCCTGTGCTGTTGGGTTTGTTGCTGTTTCTTCCCTTCGGCGACGTACACGTGGTGGTTAAACAGACGTAGTTTTAGTTTTAGACAGAATTGACGTCAAAAAGAGAATATTGTATTACAATTTTGAATAAACGAATTTTGAATTTTATGTGTACGAGCTTGGCATTGTACATGCTCCAGGTTCCGCACGCGCACGAAGTCGCGGGAACACATAACGTGAACACCTAGTTTAAAGGTAATAACAAAAGTCATAGACAATAATGAATTACTGACAAAAAATTAAAGAGCGAATATAATTTCTTCTCTCGACGGTTTATTTGAGGGTTTCGCAGCACTTACTATTGTTAAGCTACGTCCTAAGACGTGGTACCTACTTATAAACAGTGTGAGAGCCCCGGGGCTGCGATCACGACAGCCTATGGTTACGGTACCGGTGAGCGACGCACGACGCGCGACGCGCGCGCGTGCGATCCGGTAACCCAATGCCCCGACCCGACCGTCGCCGCCGCCGGCGCATGCATTGTGTATTAAACGCGGAATTATGTGCAAATGACCGTTTGATGCGATGGAAGCAGCATACTAACACACATGGAGACGCAGAGACGCGCCTTCCAATGATGACGATCATGTATAAAATACGGGGCGGCATACATTACTCAGTGTCGTCTCATCTAAGAATTACAAATATCGACTTATAGAATTAGAGCACATTGTTAACGCAGCTCTGGGTATGAAGGAGTAGAATCAGATACTCGTAGCAAAACTAAACGTTACGTAACGCAAAGATCGTGCGTATTGTCGCGACAGCCCACGCGTGGGCAGATGTCCGACGGTAAAGGTACGGTTTTTTACCACAAGCTTCAACAATTAACATGCTCGAAGTTTTTATATCAATCAAGTAGGCGAATTTTAGTAAACAGATGTCTCAGAGTTTTTTTCCGTGTCTTAAAATTGCACTTGAAACGCCATGATTGTAGTTTCCGGGTGTTTTTTTTTATTGGTAAACAGCGGCAAACGAACAGATGAACTATCTTGTATAATAGGCTGATGAGAAATACCCACAATAAATTCTGTACTGTAGCTAGCTGCACAAGATACTGTGGTGAATCGTTGGAAAAGTCATTTTAATTAAGTAGGTAAGTCAAGTATTATATTATAACAAAGCAAACATGGGGCATGCCGTTATGTTGGTGTTACGAGTCGCGTTGTAGTTACTGAACAAATCGGAGCATAACCAAAATATACTCTCATTAATAATAATGACTTACTTCAATTGAAGTTTTAGTCTTAGCGCTTTCCATTATCATTCTGGTTTGTGTGCTAAGAACAAGATCCCATAGAACGGCTGTTAAAATAACAATAATAATCAGAGAGGGACACACTTATTACAAAAGTGGTAAGAGTAAGCAAGACAGGTATAATTTCTTCCATCTCTATCTACGTACATAGGTGGACGGATAAATAGAAACAGGGCAAGATTTTCATACAATCGAGATCTGTTTGAAGCCATGGTTCTCCATGAAAGATTGATCGGGGCGTGATCTGATGACAGTCATCGAGAGAGTAGATGGAGGACTTCTAGGTGGCTATAGATATCCAACTGATCAGATGAGCCGTTTGGAAGCAGCATCGTCATGATTCCTTGGCTTAAAAATTTTCATACATTTTTATGTCATTTTGCATGTTTTTTTCTTTATGACGATGCTGCTTCCAGACGGGTCATCTGATCAGTTGGATATCTATAACGATCTAAAAGTCCTCAATCTACTCTCTCGATGACCGTCATCATTTCATGCCCCGATCACGGAGAACCATGGCTTCGAAGTGACCTCGATTGTATGAAAATCTTGCCCTGTTTCTAATTATCCGTCCACCTATGTAAGTGAATTTTTGTTGGGGGGCAGTGTAACTGCATACCAACTGCCCCCCAACAAACAACAGTACGACTAAAATAGATAGTGTTTGTTCAGTTTGACCCCGCCATTTAGGAAGCGTCTTCTCAAATTATTGGGGTAAAAGACTATTGCTATTTCATGCTTTACGCTGGTTCTATGGGATCCTTGTTCTTAGCTTGTGTGTAACTTCTTACTTTATTAGTGCAGCTTAAAGCTCTGGGTCTCTGACTTTTGGTCCTTTTCTTCTGGTTTGCTTCTTCTTTGGAAACTTGCTTTCAGCTAGGAACAGTATATAGAGAGTTGCCATTTCCTTATTAGACAATGCGCAAGATTTGCACGTTTATTTGCGTCCAAATAAAGTTGTCACCCCCGTGTGTCAAGTTGTGCCAAATTATAATGTGACGTGGTACGAAAACATGTTACAAGATACTTTGCGGTTAAATAAATGGCCGCAGCTCCGCTACTGGCTATTCCGTGCCAAGCAGTAGAACACCATATAGAAGTCAACTCCAGTTTATGAGCGACAGATAAGCCGCGAACGGTCTCCGGTGAAAATAAAGTTAATTGACGCAAATTATTGCCAACAGACGATGAAGGAGATGACAAGTGGCGGAGAGACTGCGCGTGCGGCGTTCGTGGAACGGCCGTCTATTATTTCTGATCTAATGCAGATTTGTATGAATTATGAGGGTCTAGTTATTTGTGGAGGGAGAAATGCTCTGCTAAATTTAAATGTGAACATCCTGCTAGAAAAGGAACGAAGCATCGTCATTATAGTGTGAGAACAACTGTCCATCCGGCTCGACCGGCGCGTGCGGTACACTTTTGTTATAAGTTGGTAATTTTAAGACATCATTGCTGAATTCCTTTCCATAACCTTCGTGAATTTTTATTACAACTTTGGGTATATTTCGATCTTTTAAAGCTTATAAGTTGACTAGGACCTCGTCTAATGTGATGTGATAATCCAAATCTGTAATTGAATATCCGTCTGAGCAAAACTCCTCTCTTCACCATCATCAATCTTAGTTTAACAGCATTATGATCAATTGAGTTCATCAAACTCTCATCGCGATGTCGATTATGTTACGAAGTGACTCAACATTACTTGCTACGCGATGCGCTGAATATGTATAGCGAAATAATTATGAAGCATCGTCACAATCAATTATGTGATATACGATACCAGTCGGTTGTACTTAGTGTGGATGGATAGCTGTAAGATTTAGAGAATGGCAGACCACAACTATTGGAAGTTGTTAAAAGAGCGCGCAAGGTTGTTAAAGAAGTACAGCTACCTTCAGTACTCTCGTCAATTCCTAATTATCTAGGGAGTCATCATCATCATCATATCAGCCTGTAGACGTCCACTGCCGGACAAAGGCCTCCCCCAAGGATCTCCACGACGACCGGTCCCGCGCCAACCTCATCCAGCTGTGTCCCGCGACCTTCACCACATCGTCGGTCCACCTTGTGGGAGCCTGCCTACGCTGCGTCTTCCGATACGTGGTCGCCACTCGACAGCCTTTCTGCCCCAACGGCCGTCGGTTCTACGAGCGATGTGCCCTGCCCACTACCGCTTCGCAATTCTTTGAGCTATGTCGGTGACCTTGGTTCTCCTGCGGATCTCCTCATTTCTGATTCGATCTCGCAGGGAAACTCCGAGCATAGCTCTGTCCATCTAGGGAGTATTTAAAGCAAACTATTAGCAAGTAATTTATGCCTAACATTTATATATCTGCGTGTAGTGAGATGCAGTCAATGTATCATGGATCGGCCTCGGAGCCGCCCGAGCCGCCGAGCGATGCGCGTCGAGATTAATCTGTTGGCGGCCGGGATTCGACGCGTCGTTTAAATCTAATTAATCAAACACCTCGCCTTGGTCTCGATACGGAGTTGACTAATTGTTACAATTTATCGTTTTAACTCCGGTTTAAATGTAAATGAAGTTAATGTTATATCTACATCTACTTTAAACCCGTTTTTACTTCTGCCATGCAACACGTGTGCTTGCAATTTCCGGCCGGACGGTTAATTTTGAAATGGCTAACAAATGTTTTGGAAGACTTTTACAAACATCATTACATAATCTATTCTGTTCGCTCGTACAATACAAGCCGCCTGTCGACTTCCATACTCCATATTTTATTTAAGAATAGCGTCGAGAGAGTATATTATGTACAAGTATGTACATTTATTTTTACTTATCTACTCATTTACGAATTCTTTCTTTTCTTAATTATGTATAGCGGTATTAAGGGTTAAGTCTGGGACCTGTGTTAAGTTGTCATGTTATCTTTGACTGTACCTACTTTCGTATCTTTGGGCACAGCTTGGGGCGACATTTTGAAGTCTGGTTTTCGTCATTTGAAATTGCTATGGTCTAAGTCTAGGAGGAGATGAACTTGAAGTTGTCAAGTTACGACACATGTATCTCGGTCCAGCCCGCCGCGCGCCGTGCGGGCGCGGGCGGCCCGGCGCGTGCGATGCGCGTGAAAGTGCTCGTAATTAATTCGGAACAGTTAGCACGGAAAGCGGAACGCGTTGGTTGCGTCACCGGCATCTTCGAGCTGGTGGCCAGATGCACCTCTCTTGTGCATCGCCACTTGTTACACTTCAATATCACGGCTTTAGTGTAGGTACAGTACAGGTATTGTATCCAGCCGGCGGCGGGCACGTGTGAAAATGTTAGTGAGTAGATCATGCAGGTTATATAGGAACAATCTAATCAAAGATTAAATACCCTGAAATACAAGCAGGCTTTCATCCTGCAGTGGTTTTAAAAGAAACTAAGGATTTACTCTCTAAAAGACAAAACATTGTTAATACTAAGTCATTATTAAGTCTTCGACTAACTCTGGCAATAGTTTAAAAATTAAGACCGCGACCGAATATTTGCATACGCCGTAGTTACGAATACCATCAACTGGAGCGTTGAGAATTGGATGTACAGTAAAATGTTCGTGTTCCCCGGCCGGACACGAGTCTCGTCGGTATAACGCCGATAGCCGGAGCACCAGAGGAATAATTCACCGTCGGTAATTGGTAAGAGAAACTGCGCTGCGATCTGTAACAGCGCCGCCCGCGCCCTCGCAATGAGCTCACATACAGATAGTATCACGCCGGCCGGGGATTAGCAAAACAACCTCATTTAAATAAGGAAGAAAGTGGCCGCAGCAGTCCACCGCGTTTTGGCCGAACAGGAACAGTCGGCTACTTATTAGTCAGGTTGTAGGAACTGTAGGAAAGCACGCCTTATTTGTAACAAGACACCTAAGGAAAAGTATTGAAGTCTGGATACACTAGTTAATAAAACTAACTTGTAGATAGAAAATTCTGTGGGTGCTGGATCACGAGCGAAATCGATGATTATGGCAGATATTATAAAGTAAAAGGATTCTATGTTTATTACTGTATACCTATATCGCGATAGAGTTAAAAGATACTATAGTAGAAAACTAGTTATAATCAAAAACAATTGCTTTTCAAGCAGACACGCCTTCTCGATGAATAAATCTCGATGGAAGGGAAAATAAGTATCAAACCTAAATCAACACTAACCGCAATCAGCCGACAAAGTGACATAACAAATTATCCAAGCGTTGCGCCGGCGCCGGCGCCGCCCGGCGAGACACGGCGCGGGTCGCGGGCGGGCGGGCCCTCTAATCCCCGCCGATGGGGCAACCCACTGACCGGCGCGGTCGCACGGGTCACTGGGTTGTTATATTATAGCTAAGCAAGCTGTAAGTAAGATTTAGCTGCTATTTTTAGAAGGAATAGGTATGTTGTTTGTAAATTCTTTGACGATAATGATTGGACATTCTTCAGTTTGGACATTTTTCAATTCGAGCATGCTCGTTGGACATTATTCAGATTGGACATTATTACAGTAAATCTAATATACCTAGACAAGATTGATTGTTCACTCGATTCGACTCGATCACAACCTTTATAAAAATAATTAAAACTCGATTTTAAAAGATGTGTTGTGCAAGTTTGCTGCGCCGCTTCTTCTTCCCGGCTCTAACACCTTGGAAGCGGCGGTAGATAAAAAAATTGACGTTGTATAAATGTACCCTACTGTACTTACATGCAATAACATAGTTTTGACTTTGACTTGACTTTGATTATTTTTGGTGAGGGCTTCGATTTGGATAGAACCTGGATAGAATACATATTTTCCTTTGTTATTGACCGAGCGAGCGAAGCGAGCGAAGCGTCTACGTTTCGAGACTGGCCAAAAATGCTCTTGTCCGGCTGTCTGTCTGTCTGTCTGTCTGTCTGTCTGTAATTCTCTACAGGTCGCATTTTTCAACCGATTTTGACGAAAATTTGGCATATGTATAAATTAATTAAACCTACAAAATGAGTAGAATAAAATTTTGAAAAACATTTTTTTTAGAGTACCTACCATACTCACAAAGTGGGAGTGAACTTTTTTTTTCTTGTGAATCCCATAGTGTGGGATATCGTTGGATAGGTCTTTCAAAAATATTGCTGGTGTGTGAATACCATTTTTTCGATTTAGGGATCCGTTGGCGAAGTATTAAGCTTTAAAGCGGTAATTTTTGTTAGAGTCACGTGTCCCCCCCCCTGCCAGCTAAACGGTTGCTTCTGGAAATGTGAAAAAATTCATGGCAGTAGCATATATAACGTAGTTACAAGGAAAACTATTACGGCTAAGTAGGTTCTATTAGTTTTTGAGTAATAGTGGATCGACTTAAGAAAGTTGAAAAAATAAATTATGTTCATAGAACTGCATACGTAAAATGGAAAATTATTTTTTTCCGCGTGATATCCATGGTGTGGGGTATCGTTGGATGGGTCTTTCAAAAATATCGCGGGTGTGTGATAAACATTTTTCGATTCAGGGATCCGTTTGCGAAATATTAAGCTTTAATAAAGTGCTAATTTTTGTCACTTTAGTAGGTACTTTTTCTGTTTCCAAAGTTGACTTTTGTTGGTTTCTTTTAGGTTTGGTTTATAAGGGCTGGCGAGGTCTACTGTTCTCACGGAACTACTAGTTTTAAAATAGACTGTTACGTACACTTATGGATGGCAATTAGACTGTTTAAAGACACATAACTTGGTACGGAAATTGGAGCAACCCTAATGTTTATGGAAGACAAAGGTCTCGAGCTAAACAGCCGTGAAGAGAGATTTAGTGCCGCCTAGCCGCTATTACAGCTAGGCTCGCCCGTCCTGGTGCCAGGAAGTGTCAGTACAGTGCGGCTCGGCCACATAAAAGTGCAGTAATCCCACTCCACATAAGGCAACCAGTATTTGAATGCTACACAAATGGTAGCGGCGACCATTACGGTGCCCCGAGTGCAGATAAGCGGATAACTCGGCATCAACATTCGGGTCGCATGTACCTGCCTACATTATAGAAAGCTGACGACTAGAGACTTTGAACTCTACTGCATTGTTTTAGGAAATAAGGTACAACTAAGAAGTTATTAAGTTCTGTTATAATATGATTTAATTCCTCGGGTTGGGCCAGGTCAGTTACATAAGCAAGTTTTCGGATTTAAAATGTAGAGTTTATTGCATGTTGCTATTAGTGTAGATAAGATATTTTTATAGATCAACATTAAATGCTGTGTCGTTGAGTTGACAAGTCATTGAGTAACAAACATGTAGACATACAGTGTTTTTATATAGAAGTGAATAAGCGAATTTAATAAGTATTATAAATATGGTAGCTTTCAAAATGTTACAGAAATTTGGAAGACCACTTGCGTGAATCATAGACTCGAATTACTAGTCTGTAATTTAATTACAGTTTCATTGTTTATTAACTTCAGTAGTCTTTCTATTGTAAGTCGTTATAATTTATAATTATAACATACGCATTGACAAACATCCGGTAAACATCTTTTGTGTCATCATAATTAGTATGCGTACATAAAAGTATGTATTACGATGTGTAACACATGCAAGGCATGAATTTCAATTGGAACTTTACGATTGGAAAGTAAGTGAGGATGACTTCGACGCAAGTTAACTACTGCCTACTCAGAATAAAGAAGTCGTAATCAAATACAACGTCAGCCTAAATCGTCTCGGGTCCTCAATGAAAACGTCGCATTCTGTTAAATATTTATAGCATTTAATTTAAAGTACATATGTTTTTTGTTTAACATATTTGATGCAAATGGACCATTGAAATTAATGTTAACGTTTCTCAAAATGAATTATCCAACTTGAGTATATGTTATTGTCTCTCAGCGGAGGTCCTTAAACACATCACAAAAAAGTATTTGAGTAGCGGGACAGCTCTGTCTGGCATGCCAAGTACATATTTGGAGTATTCTCTCGGAAGTCATCCAACTCTCCATACAAACTTTGCAATTTGTTCAATTTCCTGATCATGTGTGGGACGAGTCACTTTCTCGACTGGTACTTCTACAGTTAAGTACGAACTGGAAGTAAGATGCGGCTGACAACATTTGAATGTAAATGAACGAAAAAAAAGTGAAAAATTATTAGGACTTTCTTAGAATGTAATAAAGAGGAAAAGTTGAGAAACACCACATTTAAAAGTAATACACAAAACATGTAAGTGAAACTCACCAGCACTGTGTCATCCTGCGGACAATGGCGGCGGCGGCTATGACCTGCAACAAGAGGGAAGCGTGTTATTACAAAGTGGTCTACACTCAGAGCACACGAGCTTATGTTTTCTCTATGGGTCTACACTTTTAGCTCGACAATGAGGTGCAATTAACAGCTTAAACATCGACTCTAGTTGCCATCAGCTGAACTCTCACAATGAGAGCTCACAAAAGAAATTGGTTTAAATATTTAAAAGTTACATTTTTTTTTTTTTTGGTTTACCAACAGATGTTGCACATATACAAAAAAAGCAATCTTATAAATAGTAGGTACAAATCATCCGTGTGAACACCCAGTAATAGGTAAACACAGCATGTGTAAATTGCTTACAAACAGTATGTGACACACTGGTGTTACACAATATGTAATATATTAAAAAGTTAAAAATAGGTCAGACGGTTAAAAGAAAGTTGTAGTTAGAAATTTGAGGTTGGACCTACTCGGTACGGTACGTAAAGTAGAAAAAAATTCAGTTCTTAAAAAAAAAATTTGCATGATATTTTAACACATTTTTCAATTTGTTACGTTATCTATCGTGTTTTTTCATGCCTAAAGAAATTACGTCATCTCTTCAATCTTTTTTTGCATTTATACATGTTGAATAATGTAAGATTTTTAATTTAGATCACAGTTGTATTTAAATGTTAAAACTAGATGACGAATAAAACTAGAAATGAATATTTTAATCAATTTGATTGTTATACAGCCATATATATAGTAGTTAATTTTGAAATATAGGGTATAACATACAGATCGGGCCCCAAAGATGGAACCAGACGTTTGGGACCTGCTATATAGTTAAAACAGTTATATACCGACATTGTTCGGTTGCGAGAACCTGTTTATCCTCTGCAACACTGAGTGGTTACTCCCTCCGGGTATAGCTGTAGGTGCCAACATCAATGTCCTCTCGAAACAAAAGCGATTATGTCACCTAACACCTGAACATCCACCTAAGGACTTTTTCCGGCTGACGGCGAGGTGCTCTCCCCTCGCGTCGTTAAAAGGAATTATGTAAGCAGAGTAAGGGAGTCAATCTGTCGCGACTTTCTCCGGCCATTGGCGCCGATATTTTCTAAACCGCGATCCGGTGGTGTGGTGCGCCGTGCGCCGCCACCCGACGCTGCGCCGGCGCCGCCGTGAGATACGGTTTCGGTATCAATGTCTTCGTTTCCGCGTGAAAAGAGGTAACTGGTTAAACAGAACCCGCCTACGTCACTAAATAGTTTCTCTGATGCCTCGACCTTGTTATTTTTTCCATATTATATTGTTTTGCATATTAATGTGCGAAGAAAACGTCATTCAAAATGTGTCACAATTATAAATTAATATAATTTATAGCAATGTTAATAGGCAGTTTGCATACATTAGACTATCAATATTGTAATCTGCCATCTAACTCGTAAATTGCAAAAGAAAGTATAATATAGGACATTCCATTCTGTAGAGAGAGTTAAATGGAACTACCATAAGTTACTATAATATAAACTAGCTGTCACCCGCGGCTTTCTTTCTTTTATATATTTAATCAAGAATAAAGATAGAAGATAGAAAATGAATATGACAACCGCCGCAGCAGATCACGAAGCTTTTAGAAGTACCGCTTTACAGATAAAGTCAAATATGTAATTGATACCTACTGAATTAAAACAAATTTAGAAGTACATTTTCCAAGCGTGACTTCCCCAGGCAGTCGATCTCAAATCAAACGGGGGCACTGACTGGCTGACAGATGTATCAACGCGTAGTTCAAACCCATGGGTCTCTACACTCTCTACACTTAACATTTCAATAGTTTTATTCTATCCCTATCTTTAGCCATTAAATTCCACAAATTCCAACCTCAAGTGATTATATAAAGCCCTGAAAACCACATACACATGCGTTTTCAGTGTTTTATTTACAGGCAGTCCGTCCAGATGATCTACGGCGCTCGTAGCTCGTTCGTCGCTACCTGCAGCAAGCGTGAGAAAATAAGCAAATACTAAAACCCAGTACAGCGAGCCACACAATCCCACTCGTGAACAATCACCGATATGTTTGTTAAACCAACACGCACTAGTGTTGCCGCTGTCATTCATTCACTCATACTCATAACCATGAATCAAAAAAATTATCCACTCCCATATGGATGAGTAATAAAAGCATTCTATGGGTGTCAAAATCGTGTCAAAATAATCACAAAATTATGACTCACTCACACATTCTCATTTTCAAACTCCATATAAATTTGTATTAGCAACCTCCTCCCGCTACTCCGCTTCCTTTGTCCGCACCCCCCCCTGTAAATGGCACCATAGGTTCCGATACTATATAGGTATGCTAGATGCGATCTCCACAGAGCGCGCGCGCGACCAGAGATTTGAAACTTCTTGCTCATAACACACTACAGTATTCTGCCATTCGTGCGCTTAGCGGAGCGAAAGCTTATATTGGCGTTAAAAATACAAATGATATTGGTTGATCTGTTGGTGTTATTGCAAATCACAACAAGCGTGACGGACAGAGATGATGGAGGAGGCGGAGACAGCATCTTGAGCGTTGTCATCTCGTGTCTACTCGTATGTTATAATGAAGTTTGACCCACGCACCAGTGAGCATGAACATGTCTAAGTGTAGGTTACTTCACAGAACGTCCGGCCTCCTGAGGCACTCATGAGAAGCAAGCAAGTCCCTTCAGACACATACTACCAGAAACGCAAATTACCTTATACGCGGTTGACCAGATGTGCATTTCGCAAATTACCAGATACATTAATTAGCAGATAACCAGATACGCGTATGACCAGATTTTGTTTCGCAAATTACCAGATAAGCATGTGACCAGATTTCATATGCGTATCTGGTAATTTCCGAAACAAAGTCTGGTCATACGCGTATCTGGTCATCTGCGTATCTGGTAATTTTCCAGTCGAATTCGTACAGACAACTTTTCGATTATAGGTACTTAACTTAATTTTAAGAAATTAGGATTGCTGCAATGTAATGAATGAGTGACACAGATAATCAATAGGACTGCCGACCGGTTCGGCAATGTTGCTGACAAGTATTTCGACGCAGTTTGTCGAATCAGCGAGTGATCGATCAGCATTTGTGACCAGTTTATTGCAACGAGGCCAGACGTGACCAGAGTTTTAGCAAATCAATGCGTTTAGTTATTTATACATATTGAGTTTTCACTTTTTGTTTAATGTTGCGAACTATAAAAATATAGAATGCCATATCTAATTGATGAAATGGCAGAATATAGACCAACTTATGATTGTGAGCTGCGCATTAGTTCCAGTACGTCCAACGGTTTTTTAATCATTATGTAACAATCGTAAGTATGCAATCGAAGCTACAACACACTCGAGATACCAACACAGTTCCCTGAATAGTTTTGTAAGTTACTTACTTAAATAGCTAGTGTAATCACACTAAACTGATTTCCGTGTATCTTAGCACATCAGGTAACAAAGAATATGACTGGCAGTCTGTCAACGCACAGTGTCTACAAAAATGTTGCATGGGGGTTCCTCGTCATCATCATCATCACAGCCTATTAACATGACGTCCCCACTGCTGTGGCTCAGGCCTACCCTCTCAACAAGGGCGTGCGGGCTATAGTCCACCACGCTAGCCTAGTGCGGGTTGGTGTATGCAAGTTTCCTCTCGATGTTTTCCTTCACCGTTTGAGAGCAGCCATTAAAAGTACTTAAGCTTGGAGCTTAGATTAGATTTATTTATCTCACATTACAAATATTAATACATAGTTTTCTTACGTAAAAAGTCAAAGGTAATGTGATGCATGAAGGTTCCTCAAATGAAGGATTTTATGAAAATAGTACAAAATAAGCTTGTTAAATATGTACTACGGGCATGCGTAGTGTGGGTCGCCCTCGCGGCTAGATGGAGCGACCATCTGCGTGAGGCTGGCAGGCTTATTTCCAGCAGTGGACTGGTGCAAGCTGATGATGCTGATGTGTATTGGCCACGCGAGCCGGTCGCCTTGACCGTGGCGTACCGGGATGGGCGCGGCGCCGCCGACGACAGTGAAACCGAACCGATCATAATAACAATATGGCTCGGCGAGCCCACATTTCTCTCACTCATTTTACTACCGCGTTGCGAAAATACCAGTTTAACAAAAATCATGACCACTTTCAAAAAATATACCTAGCTATAAATCTAACAATATCGGATTACCCTGACCGATCTACTCGCGGCTAAAACCATACAATATAAGTTCCTCAAATTAAGACTTAGGCAACCAGCACTAAATTTGAAACTCTAGGTGGCTGTTTCCAAAACGTCTTAAATCTTCAGTATTTGGGATAGCGATCAGCTGACTGCCCAGCCACCTGGCACCTGCATGCCCGCTTCCCACCCCTTTTTATAAAAATGTAAAAATGATGCGTACTTTTCCGGAACTACGCGAAGACGTTACATAAACAATTTAAAAATGTGAATCGAAGTGAAATGAACATACCGTTTCGTAATTCGAAGAAAACATTATTCCGCACATAACTCGAGTTCCTCATGAATTATTCAAATCTGGCCGCGGAGTAGTAAATATGAAGTAGCATGTGTGGCCATCACAGCGCGACCTTAGGGTCGCTGATGGGACGGATGCAAACGAGGTTTCACTTTCTGATGATGACGTCACGGAGACGGTAGTCGGCGCAGGAGCAAGTGTCAAACACAAGGAAATTGCCTGCACTCAACCACCGGTGAGATACCAGCCATTAGCGAGTCAGTCATATAATTGAAGTGTATACGACACTCCAGTTCACTACATGTGTACACCCGTAAATCATAAACTTCCTTTCGTAATATTATGCATCAACCACGTTCACTTCCCGTTACACCAAATTGACAGGGATGTCGTCAATCATCCAAGCCGTATACTATACATCAAACTGATTAGTGTGATTACAAGAACTCAGGTGAATTCTTGTAGACGGGAAATGTTCGGTCTGTTCCCAGCTCGTCACCTTCACCTCAGTTTATATCTATGAGAAATTTCCATCTTGTCACCCTGCCATAAAAAAATTATATTGCATTTTTACAAAAATGATTATCTAATACTTAATCCTCAAAGTTCGCTGCCTCAAAGTCATCAAATAAACTCAACGACGAGTCATGAAGATGATGAATTGAGAACAGATAACATTTTCTATTTCTTCCAGAGTCCTCTCACACACAAAGCATAGCGAAAGATAACACAAAAAGGTGGAAAAAAACATCGACGAACCCTTTTTTCTGAAAGTTATCTCACTGCACTTCGCAATAACTGTATTTCTTGCAATACAAGTAAGTGAACAAGAATTAAATAACAGTGAACACGATGAACGAGTGGTTGGCGATAGCATTGAAGCGGACGCGTGAAGCTAACGGCCCAGAGACGTCGCTGAAGCGAGAACGGCCGCGATGGACTTTGCAAATGTCAATTACGGATTAAAAACTGTGGCAAGGGCGAGCGACCGTCTTGCACGTCATGTTACTGCATTGTCCACATTCGAGAACAATATCGTTTCCCTTTCACAACTAGTCAACTAACCAAAGACGTTTTAATAATATCGCCTGAACTTTGACCTCAGCAACACGTTCTTGAAGAGTCTAGGCCTCACTCTGTGATCCTGGGACAGGACATGACAGGCGGAATTCCATCTTCACTACAGCAAAAGTAAACAGTTGATAACGACAATTGTAAGTTTTCGAGCGATGGACAAAGTTGTAGGTGGGAGATATACCAACGGACCAATGCGTCGGGTGCAGATACCGAACTATAAGCATGCAAAGGCAGAGTCAATCGTCAGCCTCCAACTTAGAAACTTTAGCTGTTCCTAACTAGTTTTAGTATTTTTATGATAAATTAAAACGGCAACGATCTAAATACTAACGAAGAGGTCAAAGTGAGTTCCAGGAGTACGAGTGAACAGAGAGTTGACATTGCTTCATGCGGGTTAACTTCCAAGTTGTATGCCCTGCAATTCAAAAAACCTTTATCAAGTTATAACTAGAGCAAACATTACCAACAATGGCAGGGCGCAGTGGAAAGTGTTGTGAAAGCGCGTAGGTACTCGACGCGCACGGATTTTGGTTTTGTTGAAGTCCGATGCCCATGGAGTGGCAGACAATCGCAGTGGAGTGAGCCGGCGCGCATTGAATAATTCAATGGACAATTACAAACGGTAGATAGGAAGCGAGCACGGTTGGGCAAACACCACTGACAGGCGAGATCAATTTACTGCTTGTGAATCAGAAAATCTGGAATCAGAATCTATGAACAAAGCAGAAAGCAAGGCGGGGCATGGCGTCCTGAATTCTGATATATTTGGGCTCAGGAAGTATCAATGTGAAGAAGGATCGAAGAAGCGGCAAACGCCGTCCCTTTTACGAAAGAAATAAGTCTTGCAACTCTAAATCCCAAACCAAAATTACCATTGTGTTGTGTACCATGGCTGAGGAAACAGTGGATCAGTAAAGTAAAGATCAGCAAAGCGCGTAGGCGTATAGCAGAAACTGTCCATTGTACCGACCATGTCCAATAATGTGACTAAGAGAATTAATATGCTATTAGAGATCGTGAATCACTTATAACTTTAAATATTTGTAATTAGTTATCAGTTGATGCGTGTCTGAGGATAAGGCATGTTGTCAGGAATCAGGATGATCGGATGTAACCAAGGTAGCATTTAGTTGGTGGGAATAAGGAGCGGAGAGCTTGCTACCGGCCGTCCATGGATTGGATCCATTCTTGGATGGACAAGAGCAAAGCGGGGGTGTTTCTTTCTGTTTCGCCTCAGACCGATTATAAAATACCATCAAAGAGATAAACTTAAGGATCGATGGATTACCCATTAAAGAGAATACATTCACCAGAAGGGGTGTTTTTCTTATACAAATCGCATTAATTCTATTATCTTCTTATTCTTGTGCTAGTAAACTTCTGCTTCTTTTGAATGTACACCATGAAGATAAGATTGGTTGTTGGCGCCGCGTGGAGGCTGTCGCCGTTGAAGCGTGAATAGTAACATAACTGTAATATGCGTGGTAACAGTTCCCGTAACTAGCGGCGCGGCGTGCGGTAACCAATTAGCCCGCTTCGAGCGAGTGCCCCATTGACTCATTAATTATGCAAACTACCGCCCAACTAATAAACTCATTCACAGAGTATTGATGGGTAGGAAAAGGGGCGAACATTATTTTTCTTACAATTTCTCACAATCTATCAACACGTAATTGGTTTAATTGTAAAAATTATCACATTGTATGAAATGTGTGAATAATGAAGAGATTATGATTATATGTTAATATTTTTTGAATTGATATGGGCCTAGAAGGACTCTGTTTCCAGTCCAGGTCCGAGTAAACTTATAAAAAAAGCGACGCGCACCGCTGGGCTTCCGGAGAGCGAGCGGCGAGCGGCTTTCATCTCGACGCGATTATAGCATCCAATACAAATTTCATGGTCCCCGAGCGCACGCGCTCGCTGTGATCTCTACAATTATGTTTGTTTACAAATAATTATTGTTTTCTCTTGAGAGACAAAGTTATATCCTGTATAGTTCCCACAAAACTTCCAACCACGGGCGGGTCCCAACACATGGAATGTGGTGGATGGTGAACACTACATTTTGTGATCCTGATCAGTATTGAAACAATTTGACATGAAGTTAAAAACGTTGGTGGGGCCCGACCGCCGCCCCTACGGAGAAAGCGGTGAATACGGTCAGTAGGCGCCGCCGCCAGGTCGGGCCCTATGGGACCCACTTACTCACTTTATCGTGTTATTTTCATACCAACGAGACTAATTCACTGAACACTGAATAAAATTCTTCTCCAAAATTGTCACCTCTCAAGCGTGACACCACAAATTAGATAAAGCACCACGTAAAGTGATTACCGCCTCCATATACCGATAGTATTGCTTGTAATAACTCTCAGTAGTATTAACTTAATAGTTAATGTTTGTTTGAAAATATCATAATACATCTACCGCCTACTATGTGAAGCAATTTCTTTGAAATAAGCTAACTTAATCATTTTCTAGTATTGAGGTCGTTTGTCTAATTATCTTTAGATTCAAAAGATAATAGTATTGTGCGGCTGTCCGCTTGTCCGCACCCTGTTAGATGTCGATTAGCGAACACCGGCCGCTCGATGGGAGTTGCGTGCGCGCAGAACAATGGTTGTGTTGCTCTTGCTTGGCTCTGCAACAGTCGTGTTGCCGCGGCGCTGATGCGATTTCAATATACACCTCACTAATGAACACAAGGTCTTCAATATTAGCATGGTAGTTTAGTTACATTTGACAAAAACGATAATTTATCAGTCTAAATTAAATAAATTGTCTTTGAAACAGAATATTTTGTTGACGACATTTCGAATCTCGCCAAAATTTCGCCTTTCAATAAATTAAATATTATTCATAGAATTTACTTTGAAAATTTTTTCGAGGGCCTACCTGTACTTGATATACCTACTGTACTTTTTTTAAATATTCCTATCAACACGAAACACAAAAGTTGCATATGTGATTTAAAATTTTTGATGCTCTGTTCCGGCAGAGAATGCAAAAAGAGAGTTCGATGGAGACATTTACGAGCTTGTTATGTTAATTTGTTTATTTCGACGACACGACGCGTCGCAAACAAACGACGCGTCGAGAAATCGTCGAGGAGCTGATATTGTCGACGCCGGCGCCGGTCACCTCTGAAGAAGATACATCCGTGGCTGAGACCTCCTATAAAGATCCCGCCTCTTCCATATCTAACAGTAAATATCAGATTCAAATGAAAACGGGCAATATCTTCTCGTCCCAAATACCGCAGTGTCTCAAGACGAAACTCTTCGACCAGTGTGTGTTGCCAGTGATGACATACGGTATTGCGATTCTGAAGTGGCACTGGGCTGGGCACATCGCTCGTAGAACCGTCGTCGTGGAGATTCTTGGGGGAGACCTTTGTCCAGCAGTGGACGTCTACAGGCTGATATAATGAATGAAAACGGGTGAAAAAATAACTCAAAAGTAGTTTTAGGTGATTTAATCAGTGATGTAATTTATTGTGTTGGTAGCACCATGGATAATGTCGATCGGATATGAAACAAGCGCGGCAGTGTTCCGGCGGGTGTCGCATTACCGACATTACGTTGGTCACACCGCACTCGGACACGGGAGCCATTGTTCGCGCTCGGATATCGGCTGTGGGCTGCGCACGAGTTGCTCAGCGACCGGCCACCGCGTGCCGGTAGACAAAACAACACTACATGGTTACACGTTTAGGTAGCAATCAGATTCAGAAGTCGTAGAAAGAAGCCAGAAGCCACGGAGAGCGAGCGACAAGAGGGGAAACACAATTGGAGGCAGGGGGGCGGTATGCTATTTGGACAGGAAATATAGGAAGGGGGGAAGGTGGTATTTAATCTTCCTCCTTTTGGCTTCATCTAACAGTTTAAGCTAAACAATTTCTAGCCAGACTTACGAGTAAACTATCTTTACTTTATGATATGTAAACTGCAGTTGCCGCTGATATCGCGTATGTAGAGCTGCGAAGGTTGTTTGTGAACCGCGAGGTTCAGACGGCGGCTCCGCGGCCGCTGCACTGATAGCACGTTATCAGCCGCGGAGGACGTTTGTTTAGCTGTATTGTTACAACGTCGCGGATTTGCTGACAACACTGCGTAGACCAGTGCTCGAGTGCACGCCCCCCGGCTAGATGGAGCGATAACAAGCGAGCCAGGATAACGTTGGGGAAGGCCTATGTCCACCAGTGGACTTATACAGGCTTATATAAGAAAGTCAATAGATAGAATAGAAGATAAAAATCTAAGTAGATTCATTAACTATGTACTTCATTAGTTATTCCTATCTTATATGATTGCGGTTGATAAGAAATTAAGTAATTTTTCTACAATAACTTTTGTAGTTTATGTACTTTTTGTACAGTTCATCCCTGTAAAAAGTAGCCCATGTCCTGCCCCCGGGTTCGATGTGTCTCCACACCAAATTTCATCAAAATCCGTTCAGCGGTTTAGGCATGAAAAGGTTATAAACGAACAAAGTTACTTTCCCATTTATAACATAGTATGGAGAGCAAATCAAGAAAGCAATGTAAAATAGTCAATCAGCTGATGCATGCATTCCCTTCGATCAGTGCATTTAGATTAGAACTATGTAGGAGGCACGTGACCGTCATCAAACTGGTTATTATCGTGTGACAGATTTTACAAAACTGTTTTAGTGGGAATTGAACACTATTTAGTGTTTATTCAAAACTGTTGACTGTTTACAGAATATTTCGATAACAGTGTACATATTTGTTGCTTTCTCATACACACCCGGAGGACATAGCAATGCGTGCGTTGCTGTGCACGGGGCGTTCCCTTCAGGGCGGCAACTTACTTGTAGCTCAAAAGTATGCCTGTCGGTAATCCAGGAAAAATAAATAAATGAAAATTCGTTTATTATTCAAAATTACTCTGTTTCCACCTGTAATTGATTCGAAGACCGCAATAAATCCAACGCAATTTATACTATATTTTTTGTTAGTTTTGTAACGAAAGAAAACTACCTATGTTTTCTCCAGTTTTTAAATACAATGTCAATTGGTCATGTCAACACAGAAATTAACTTTATTATTTCTGGACTAAGGCCGCTACAAAAATCTTCTGAGCGTAACGTACGTACAGCGTAACGCAGGCAAGGCGCGGGCAAGCATAATCTTAATGGAAAACTGTAAATTGCTTACCTTATCAGTAACTTGTAAATGGAAGACTAACGTCACGTTAACTAGCGCACACTACTCACTAACTTCACAACCGACATCACGAGCTACGAGGTCCACCGCCGGGTGTGCCGGCGACACTACGGCCACAGATAGCTGATAGTTCCTGTGCGGCACCAGCTGGTGTGACGAGCATGGCGCGATGGGGGACGGTGGCTGCTGGGGGCGCGGGCGGCGGCGCGGCACGCACTGGACCCGACCGCGAGCGGCGGTGTGGCCCAGCCCGCGGGAGGTTTACCCCAAACGAGAACCGCAACCAAATAAAATGCAACGACTTTTCATTTTGGATAAAATTGAATGGGAAGGTTAGTAGTCAACATTTAGGGCTTCTTTCACCACTTCCTGATATTGTTACAGATAGTAATCTTAGTGATAAAATAATCTATCAGATAAATCTGTGTGATAGACTATATAAAATATAGGCAATCAGATACCTGTGAAACCAAAAAAATTGGCTATCTGTCAGATAACCTGCAGGTAGGGTATCTGGGACTTTATCAGCAAGCGGTGTAAGAGGCCCTAAATTCTGTATATTGTTTGCTGTTACTTTTAGGATAAGTAAGATACTAAACTAAAATAAGAGGAAACGTCATTGGTGGGAAAACAAGGGACAATCATACATACTCATATACTCCAAACATATCATATTATTATTATACTTAATTCATAAGAGCCTAGTAAAACCATGCCATACGTATTTGGATAGATATTTTTTAAATCTTACATTTATGAGTACCTAGGTAGGTACCGACTATGTCATCCAACAACGTGAAGAATCTAAATTCTGAATGTAAATGGATCTGCAAAAGCGCCATAATCACAGCGACAATCGTGACAGTGGCAACACTGCGAGCCACGTGTGAAAGTGGTCGGCGTGTGCCGCACGGAGCCAAGGGAAGGTCAAGTTCGGGCGGCCGCGGCGCCGGCGCGGGCGCAGGGACGTGCAGCCAACCTACTAAAAAATAAATATGAAAACATTTATTTAATTCGTGTTTTCTAAAATCAAATTTTAAAATCTAAATATAATAAAAATGAAAATAGATCTATTAAACCTTTAGACGCAGTCCAGATAGAGCACCCGTCCGAATGGCACCTGTGCGAATTCGAATAGGTACGCAGGCGCATACAAAAAACAAAGGTTTCTTTCCAACGGACGTCAAAAAAGAGAAGGTTCTCAATTCGACTGTATTTTTATTATTAAACAATTTTGAATCAGTCAATACTAAAAATAAGTGCATATATTTACTTTCTGAGCAACAAAACAAATAAGCAATTGGAACTTGCTTCCTTTCTGCATGGCGCCATCCCCGCAGCATCTGCACCACGTGAATCAATCTAGCCGTCTTCCCCTCTCGCTTTCACTTACCCCTATCTGTAGAAGTCGGAGCGAGACAAAACACATCCGCAACGCGCAAGTCCCACCCCAGAAATTCATGAGGGCAAAAGCATGGAATTATTGCTCCGAACAATCAATATCACTTAACGGTGGGATGAACGCACCACTAAAGGGTACCACAATAAGTGCCGGTCATAAATTTGAAGAAAAGTCTGCTTTAAAAACAGATAAAAATAATTTATTTAATATTTAAATCTCCAAACAAGTATAAATTGTACGAGAGGGACATCCCGAGGGATTTTCCCACGAACAAACAAAGCTTAAACTAATATTTGGGAGAGACAAGTCACAAGTGGGCCTCGATGGCGGAGGGTTCAAACCACTTGAAGTTGAAACGTTAATGTATTTATAGAGAACTCAATGATTTGAGAACCACCGTGGACCGTGGGACTCACAGACTAAACAACGACCGCGTACGACATCTCAAAAAGAGTAATTAGGCGGGTCGTAAAACATAACTCATCGCACACGACTGCTATATATTTACGGAGACACAAGTTTTTATGGAGATGATATCATTTACATATCGCCGCTGCAACGTCGTGCGCTGGGAATGTTCTCGTGGGGTACAAACTTTTAAATATGAACACATTTTTTATAAGTTTATTAGCAGAAAGAAAATCAAAAGCGCGAAATCGCAAATGGGTCGCAGCAAATAGTCAAAGCGCACAATGTCAAAATAAAATTCTACTTAGCCAAGCGCTATTGAGTTTTTTCATATTATTTTACATACCGACATACATACACACACCTTTACACATGCATTCATACGTACGTACGTAACAGACACACATTCATACAAACCATTTATAATCTAGAGAGAAAATGATGACATTACAACATAATTTCCTTATTTCGGTATTCAAGTGGCTGTGGGCAGACTTCACGACCTCTGCGGCTGTTGATTTGATGACAATGTTGTGATACAACGTGATGCTGATTAATGAGGCGATGATAAGGAAGTTAAATAGAAAATTTTACGCGAGAAGGAAGATAACAGCGTCAGTGAAGTAAGCACAGCTACAGTTAAGTACATACATAGTACCTACGACGTAATGGGAAATGTTTATCGCTGCGATAACACTCAAACATAAAAGTACTTACTTGAGAATTATTTTAAACCAAAAACATAATTATAAAACTATAAATAGGTACATAACTATAGGTACCTTAGAGACGTATTCCATGATAGAGTTTACTCCTATTGAATTTAAATTTGTGCCGCAGTGTTGCTAGCTTTCAGAAAAATGTCTGTCCCAGCGGGAACCACGAGCTGGGACGAGTTCCCTGCATGAAATCGAAAGTCATTACATGGAATGTCACGACAGCGGAAACGGTGCATCGTAGGGTCATCAAATCGATGGTACGCCAGATCGAATGTCTAACATCGAAAGATTGTGATATCATTAGTCGTGATTTATGGAAACGTAGTCCTGCTAGATCGAGCACCCGTCTGATTAGCACCTAGGCAAATTGTACTTTGCCTAGTCCACGAAAGGCACCTGGCAGGTGCTATTCGTCCACGAAGAGCACCTACGAGTCAGCAGCCCAAGCCACTGCCAACGAGGCGGCTCCCCGTGCATTGTGTATGCCCACGGGTATGGAGCATGTTCCTGCTACCGTACAGCTAGCCAGCCAGATAAATATTGAACGTGCACCCGTCTAGACGTGCGTAAACACACCCGTTCAATGCCCCGCCCCCTCCCCCGCCGCCGCACCTACCCTCCCCGCGTCCATTTCCGCTATTGTTTCCACCAACCCTTAAGTCAGCTCATACACAACTCGGTAACGGGTAAACTTTGACCAATTTGCATCGTTTCTAAGAGCATTTCTTGGATACGAGTTTTGTATACGAAATGAACCATAAAGCTCCAACCGTTCCGACTAAAAGCTCCAACCAAAGCAGCAACCGTTACGACTAATTAAAGATTTCAATTCAACTATATTATAGTCACGCGCTTAAGTAGAAAACGCAAAGTCAAACGTCGTCCACTAGCGGACGCCCCGCGGCTTCGTCCCAATTATCATATTCATGTATTTGTATGGTATTCCAGGTTATTCCCAACGAATCATATGATCTGTTTGGGGTTGCATCTGATCACACAAAAAGTTCCCATCGGATCACGTTATCCGATGCAACTAAGAAACTGTCCAGGGTATAAGCTCAATCGATGTACCAAGTCTCATCAAAATCTGTTCAGCTGTGGGAACGCAAAATTGGAAGAGCGACTGAAGCATTTAGAGCCATTTTCAGTCATTCGCTTGAAGACAGTCACCTTTGATCTCATTCACCGGACGTATGTATTTGAGGCGTGTTGTCGCGAGCTGGTGTAGGGTCGTGCACTTGTTTGGTGTTGCCAGCTATTTCGGTACTGTTTACCGACGCGCCTGGCAACACGTGTGTTGTTTATGTTAATTTTCTTGACTGCACACTTGTTGCGTAACGCTGTTATGTGGCTTTTGATAAATATGATAATTAAGCGGCAGTTGAGAGCATGTAATCTATTTAAGACATTAACCCAATACGTTCGTTGCGGAAACGGAGGTCGTAAGTTCGAATATTTTGAGGAATGTTGAGGAAGTGACGGACGCGGTAAGTCTAAATATTGTTAAGAAGTGCTAAAACTATCGAGTACTTACCTTTGTTCGACCGAAGCTTGCAAGGACTTAGAGCTTAGAGTGATCAAAGAATTAGTTTTGTCATGCAGCAGTTTGTATGTTAAACTAGCTGACCTGACAGACGTCGTTCTGTCAAAAGAAAATTTTCATCCCCCCTTTCCCCCCTTAAATTGGATTCAATTGAATTTTACTTTAACCAACGATGACATTGAATTCAAAGGTGTTCTGAAACGACGTAAGAAATGGAACCATCCTTGGTGGTGCTGCGCGTTTCACAGTTTGCTCAGCTGCGATCCTCACACAAAATGGCATCACTAGAAATATTTCAAACAATGGGCAATGTCGAATTAATTATAATTATGAATAGCTTCATACGTGGACCTTGGGCGCTGCAGCTGTAGGTTCATACGTGTCGCCTGGTACAGCAAACAGCGGCTATTGTATAGTTGGTACAACGTTGCTTTTGAAATATTAGTTTACATTGCGAATTACTTGGGTACTTACGTTAATTTTTATTAAAAAATATCCATGTCAAACTACGCTCAATATTGTAGGCAGCTTTTTTGATCCTGTTTACATTCATAGAATCTGAACTTGCCTGACAACTTATCTTAGCCGTGAACCTAAGTTGAAAACTATCCTCTCGGCGGATAATGACGACTTTTTAAAACTAGTAGTTCCGTGAGAACAGTAGACCTCGCCAGCCCTTATAAACCAAACCTAAAAGAAACCAACAAAAGTCAACTTTGGAAACAGAAAAAGTACCTACTAAAGTGACAAAAATTAGCACTTTAAAGCTTAATATTTCGCAAACGGATCCCTGAATCGAAAAATGTTTATCACACACCCGCGATATTTTTGAAAGACCCATCCAACGATACCCCACACCGTGGATATCACGCGGAAAAAAATAATTTTCCATTTTACGTATGCAGTTCTATGAACATAATTTATTTTTTCAACTTTCTTAAGTCGATCCACTATTACTCAAAAACTAATAGAACCTACTTAGCCGTAATAGTTTTCCTTGTAACTACGTTATATATGCTACTGCCATGAATTTTTTCACATTTCCAGAAGCAACCGTTTAGCTGGCAGGGGGGGGGGGGGGACACGTGACTCTAACAAAAATTACCGCTTTAAAGCTTAATATTTCGCCAACGGATCCCTAAATCGAAAAAATGGTATTCACACACCAGCAATATTTTTGAAAGACCTATCCAACGATATCCCACACTATGGGATTCACAAGAAAAAAAAAGTTCACTCCCACTTTGCGAGTATGGTAGGTACTCTAAAAAAAATGTTTTTCAAAATTTTATTCTACTCATTTTGTAGGTTTAATTAATTTATACATATGCCAAATTTTCGTCAAAATCGGTTGAAAAATGCGACCTGTAGAGAATTACAGACAGACAGACAGACAGACAGCCGGACAAGAGCATTTTTGGCCAGTCTCGAAACGTAGACGCTTCGCTCGCTTCGCTCGCTCGGTCAATGACTTCTTAAGACGACGGTTTCCTTTTTATTTTCGCTGAACGTGTGGAATTGCAGTGTGCAAGCCCGTCGGCCGTGACGTCATCGCGACGTGCTCGCGCCGCACTCCCGCCGCGCAGACAGCTCGGAGCCAACCACTCGCAGCTACTACTGGCCAGTGGCCCGCGAGCGAGCACGCTCGTTACAATTAGCGCTGACTACGAAGTAGGCACAAAGCACCTATCAGCGACTCAGCCGTTCTTTCTAAGTGTGCTGTCTTCTCGGCCCGATCGTCTTCTCTCAAGTATACGAACCCTTGTTGATCTTACCCTAACCACCATATTATTTTCAACCGACGAAAAAAAAAGAAGGTTCTCAATTCGACCCGTATATATATATTTATTTATTTATGTATGACCACGCATAACTTTTTACAGAGCAGTCCGATTTTGATAATTCTTTTTCTATTGGATAGGGTCTACTTCGAAGTTGGTCCCATTTAAATTTGAAGAAAAAAAATCAACCCTAAGGGTAGAAAAGTTATGGGATGACTGATTAAATTCCTACTAAATTTTCATATTTGATCCAATTCTGTTGAAACTAGGCACAAATAAGTAGTTCTAATGACCCTACAATATGACGGAGACCTGAACTTGATCTGATGACGGAGACGGAAGACAGTTGAGGGAACTCTTCAACGGTGTACAGCAGCTAACTCGTGTTTGGGCTTATTCATTCATCTTAATGAGAACTTTAAACCTAACTTATGATTTATTCGATTACGACTACCATCTATGGGTGAAGATGGAGACGGAAGGCTGTCGAGGGAATGAATTAGTATATTTTAGTCACAAAAAAGTAAAAAATAAAAACTTTTTAACAAAAAAATTAAACCGTCGAAAAAAAGAAACTGAAAAGCGAAAAATAATAACAAGTTACCTTGTTAGTCTATAACTACGCTCCTACACTAATGTAAACCTAAGTAACTTTGAGTCGGCGCCTAACAAACAAGCAAATTAATTAAAGTTGATACGTAAAGTGAAATGATGGCAGCCAAGTTTACGTAAAGTGGAATGATACAAGCAATCAATGAGAAGATCATCAAATTAAAGTACGAAAAACGTAATAGTAAGTAATAAAAATAAAAGAAATTAATTTGAATGTGTGTTGGGCGCCGACTCAAAATTACTTAGGTTTACATTAGCGTAGGAGCGTAGTTATAGACTAACAAGGTAATTTGTTATTATTTTTCGCTTTTCAGTTTCTTTTTTTCGACGGATTTAATTTTTTTGTTAAAAAGTTTTTATATCTCTTGATTTTCCTCCAGTTCAAGCATGATTGTAGTTAAAGGCTGATTTATTCTTTTAAAGCAACAAAAGCGTCCAATAATGGAATACAATTTGAATAATTAAAAAAAAATTAATTCTTTTAAATATTATCAAATTAAGGGCCTCTTAGAGCGTCAGTGGCGTAGGGGATAAGACGCGGCCTATCATATCGAAAGGTCCGGAGTTCGATCCCCAGCTGGGCCATGTACCAATGGGTTTTTTCTTGAAACTTAAGTACATTTACTGACTGCTCTCAAACGGTGAAGGAAAACATCGTGAGGAAACCTACATACGCCGAAGAAGAAATTCTTAGGCGTATGTGAAGTCCACCAACCCGCACTGGGCTAGCGTGGTGGACTATAGCCCGCACGCCCTCGTGGAGAGGGTAGGCCTGAGCCCCAGCAGTGGGGACATTAATAGGCTGTTGATGATGATTGATGATGATGAAGGGCCTCTTACTGATAAAGTCCCAGATACCCTATCTGCAGGTTATCTGACAGATAGCCTATTTTTTGGTTTCACAGGTATCTGATTGCTTATATCTTATATAAAATATTATATAGTCTATCACACATATTTATCTGATAGATTAGTTTATCACTAAGATTACTATCTGTAACAATATCAGGAAGTGGTGAAAGAAGCCCTAGGTATCAAGATCAAACTGCCAGGTACTAAAACAGAGAGAAGTCAGAATAAAGGTTACTTTAATTCCACTCATAAGCACGAGGATGAAGACGTGACCCTCGGGCGAGACTGCTGGAGGCAGACGCGACTGCTCAGTTGGAGCATTGCCCTGCAACAGGAAGGTGGGTCGCACGTTCAAGCCTGCTCGCTCGCGAGCGAATGTATTAAGTAATGTTTATTTTTAACATTTTGAAGCGATCCGTATCTCTAAATCAAATTGTCGTAACAAATCCACGACGAGTGGCGCGCCTGTAATTGGGAGCGCGTTTGAGGCGACCCATTAGCACCGGCGGCGGCGGCGGCGGCGGCGGCGGCGGCGGCGGCGGCGCTGCATGTTTATGGCCCGTGTTCACACTCTTTCATCTCGCCACCATGTTATTGCTTTTAATAGCCCAGGACTCCCACGGCGGCGGCATGGCGGCAGGCGGCGGGCGGCGGAGTGTCGCTACTTTGTTGCCGCACCGATTCCTGGTATCGCGCCGGGGAATTCATAGTCGAGGATATTTTAAGGTCGTCTTGATCGTATCTTTCATTCGTGTATGATTTATTTGGCTCAGAAGCTCTGAAGAGTTAAATGAAGACAATTTCTGTGAAATTTAATGTTGACTTTGGCGTTTGTCTCAAATGCCGGGGTGTTGAGATTGCCCCCGGGGAACTTTATACCAAGTACGTGTATGCCGTCCCCTTGTGAGTCGCTTTCATCAGCCTGCACTAGTCCACTGCTGGACCTAGGCCTCCCCCGAGGCGCGCCACTGAACTCGATCTTGTTCTCTGCATTCAGTCACTGCCAGCCGCCTCACGCAGATCGTCGCTCCTCTAGCCGGGGGGCGTTCCACACTACGCTTGCCCAGGCGTGGTCTCCACTCGAGAACTCGTCTACTCCAGCTGGTTATCGCTGCCTCTTTAACGTACTAACTTTTTGAGATGCCTTGGTTCTCTAGCGAATCACCTCGCTTCGTTTCCTGTCTCTCAGAGCAACCCCGAGCATGGCACTTTAATAGCCTGTAATAACTTACCGTTCTCTAATTTCCAGTGGCTTCCTTTGTATAAACATTGTTGGGTCCCACGGGTGGTCATTGTTGAAGCAGGCTCAAGCATGTATTGTCGCCTCCAAGGCTATCGGCTCCAAGTGGGAAGTTCCGCGGTAATTGGCAGGATGCGGGCCCCGGCGGCACTTCTTCCCCCTTCCGTTTCCCTCATCTAGCGCCCCCTTCACCTCCCCTGAGCTCTGCAGTAGTTTCCATCAGATACGAGCCACAGATAATTTTTACGCCGAATGCTGTTGTTCGTGCCGTATTGAGCCAGGTGTTTCGCTTCGTTCCAAGCAAATAACTTAGACTGTTTCAGTGACGTGTCTTGTAAGACCTTGTCATATCATATTCAATTCACTTTACCTACAGAATCGGTTACAAATAGCGAAAAAGAAAGCCTATAACAAAAAATTGCTTCGTTATATGTTATATGTTGGCGTCCCCAACTTGAGTTCTGATTTATACCGGCACTCATAGTTACAAAGCAGAGCTCAAGTCACCCGTCACCTGCCAACGACTGTAGCATTTCAAAGATAAGATAAATGAGCTATTTGAAGCAGCGAAACAGGATAAGGTATGTATTTGTCTCTCAGCTCTTTTAAAGAAGTCTGCAAAGCACAATAAGATGGTTCTAAGGATGTGTTCATTGTTTTTTTTAGTTCAGCAAATAACAAGATTTCCGTAATGATTTTCAACATTGCCAAGCGATTCTAACATAATAATGTTTAATAGTACATTGTTAACCTAGGTGTGAAAGTAACTTACTTAAGTCCCGAAACGGGGTTTGGCGCCCGACGCGTAGCGAGGGCGCCAATAGTTCGAGGGACCTCTAAATAAGTCTTGAACCCGAGGGAAACACTGTGCTTTTCATTAAGAATACACTGAAAGTAAAAACAAATACATAAAATGAGTGTTAATACAAATCTCTGCTATACGGAAGTATAAACAAAACTCTACAACTCGAAAAAACAAATGAAGATAGGATTGCCGCTTTTACGTCTACTTTGTTTTTTTTTCTGTGGCCGGCCAGCTATTCTGCCATTATTTTTCATTTCCATCATTGAAAAAATGGTAAATATTTTGCCCAAATCTGGTATTTTAAAGAAATAGTTGACAGTAATAATTATAATAAAGTCATTTAAAAATATATATTCTTTAATTATTACATAACTTTATGTTATTTCAATTTTACATCACGCTGTAATTGAGTGGCTGTATAGACAGTTGGAACATGGTCCAATAGAAATGTCAAAATAGTACTAGTTTTTTTTTATATAATTTGACAGCTGTCAGTTGAAAGCGATTCTCCCTAGGGCTGAGATGTATTACTTTCAACCCGCTCCTCAGGCAACTTCAGACCTTCTTTCAGAGTATGAGTAATGAAAAAGTTTAAACAGTTTCGCTACAGCCGTTCACACATGTGTGTAATATCAAACTAGCATTCCCTACCGTACTAGGAGCCGCGGGCGAGGTGAATAACCTAACCATATGACATATGGTATCTACAGTGGTGGACAGCTAATTAGAAACAGATAGCACGACTAAGTATGTTGTAAATGTAATCAATATTTCTACTGCAATTCATCAGAGATCATGGACTATTTATTTCGTCACAATGTACTACATGGTCTTAGTTTTACAACAAACCACATTTTATGATGATCATTTAATATTTAAAATAAAAAAGCCTGTACATCTCAACAAATACCAATTTCCTTAGTACTGGCCGCTGGACAACTAATTAGAAACAGAGAATGGTTAATGTTATAAAGTTGAAATTTAAAATAAAATGACTCCTTAGCTCAACATTATAGCTCAGTTAGCTGTATATTAGGAGTTTTGTCGCCGTTTTTAAATTATTTCGCCTAATTTTATTGTTAAAATGGGTAAAAGCAAGAGTTGTGATGCATCGACCAGAAAAATTATAGTGAATTTGCATTGCAATCGAAATTGGACGTACAGAAAGATCGCCAATCATTTGGAGTGTGCCGGGAAGATAGTTTTAATGCCATTGCACATTGTCATTTAATACTATAAGTATTATATTTTATTGTATGTATACTCACTTTGTAATGTATCTATTTCTTTTTTAGTATAAATGTAATGTTCTACCTATAATGCAGTGTATAAAGTATAGTTGTGATGTTTGTCCTGTTAGTTTTGAATTGTAAGGCGCTTTGGAATCTGTCTGTAATGCCTTATATATTGTATATGAAATAAATAAATAAATAAATAAATAAAATTGCACATTACAAACATCAAGGGACAACGAACAACGTACCTAGAAATTTACGGCCAAGGAAGACCACGTCTCGTGAGGACAGACTTATGATTCGTTTAGCTAAGGCAGACCCTTTAAAAGGCTCAAATGAAATTCGAAAGGAAGTTTTTTGTCGACATGATCTTTGCAACGTATCTGCAAGGCTAGTCCGCAGGCGGCTGCTAGAAGCAAATTTGTTTGGAAGAGTTGCTATTGCTAGGAAGGTGCCACATCTTACTAGGGAACATAGGGAAATTCAAACAAACAAACATTCGCTAGAAAGTATAGCAGTTGAACAGTCCGCTAATGGAAAAAAAAGTTTTCTGACGAAACTAAGATTAATTTGATAAATTCTGATGGCAAAAGGTACCTACTTCGCCCAATCTATAAGGCATTAAATAACAAGTACACAAAAAAGACAGTTAAACATGGCGGTGGAAATGTTAAAGTATGGGGGTGTTTTTCTGGACACGGGGGGTTGGTCCTGTGAGAATGATTGAAGGCATGTTGGATCAGTTTCAGTACAAAAATATATTGGTGATGACGATTCCATACTCTGACAAACATTTACCAGTTACTTGGATATTTCAACAGGATAATGATCCGAAGCACACAGCTAATAGTGTTAAAGCATTTTCTTAGAGATCAATTGGTGTCTGTGTTAGAATGGCTAGTAAATAGTCCGGATCTCAATCCAATTGAGAATTTGTGACACACTGTGAAAGAAAACAATGTCAGATGAACGTATCACCAATATTCATGAACTTTAAGACACTTTTGCAGAAGCTTGGAGATGTATTCCTGTGGAAAGGTGTGGAAAATTAATAGAATCAATGCCACGTCGGTGTAGAGCTGTAATCAAAAACAGCGGTTATCCAACCAAGTACTAATCGTCTGTGGATAAAGCATTTGTATTAACTAACCATATTATTTCTTGTTAATATAAAATTTGTTCATGTTTTGTCTAATATTTTTCTGTTTCTAATTAGTTGTCCGCCATGATGTACTGTAAAATGTCGACTTCTTGCATAATGTTTCATAAATTATTCTAACACACAAGTGTAGTTTGGTATTTGAACACCCAGTGAATCAACACGATAAAGAGTGGGTACATTAGATATAATATTAGCACTCTCTGATATTTAAAACATTATTTATTTGATTTATTTGATTGAAACTAAAAGCTATCACACTGTGTTTCTAATTAGCTGTCCACCACTGTATATGTAACAATAATATTGTATTCCGAAGTCATTGCTCACTGCGTAATGAAACCAGACATCGAGTTCAAAACAAAATCATCCTCGCTAAGAAAATTTCCGAAGTTGTTCTTAAACCAAACTCCTAATAATGAAATTTTTATAATGTCTGAGGTCACATGGAAGGATACTTTGCCATGCGTGCGACCACAGATTAGATAATGCGACTGACTGAGATGTCCCCTGACTGAGCGGTAATGAGTTATTACTTATTAGCCGTGCCGTTTTTCCACTTTAGTGTAGTTAGAATACGAGTGTAAAGTGAACTATCCCAGCTAAGTGGCAGGAAGGCTCCCGTTCACGCTTCGCTCCCGGCGCGAAGGAAGCGCCCCTCCCCCTTGACCCCCCACAAGACGACTTTGTGTGTGTTTGGCCGCCTGCGTGTTTGGCATTCTGTGCTCGGGCAACGTTACCTCATACATAAACTCATTACCGGATGAAACAATGATAAATTAACTTATTTCAACGGATCATACAAAATACTTCAACGAAACGCCTACCTGTTGTACTTTAAATTATAACCTGTAGGTGCGAGAGGCTGTACAGCGCTGACACTGCGACCGTCTTAAGTCCTGACCTGAATCAGCAGACATCTACGATACAGGGGGATCAGCAAGTCATAATATCCCTAACCTCTTTAAAACACTCAACTACGACTGACGGGGGTAAGCCAACGAAAAAAATAATTAAAACATGGATTCTCCCCGCTTTTCCCCAGGACTCATCAAAAGTGAGCTTCTAATCAAAACGACAGACCAATTTTCAAAATATTTGCATACTCAAAATCACAATCAACACAAAAACATCATCACAAAAACTTGGAAATACTTTTAGGACAGTTTTTGATGAGCTACCGAGCGGTGCGGAAGAGACCTCCCTGGGGGAACGGTTCGGTGAGCAACCCGCTGGTGCACCTCTAAATAACATCACAAAGGATAAAGACGACGGACAATCCAGACAACACATAACGATTGATACCATTCCTCGTCGCTTTTATGCCAGTCTGTCGAGATCAGAAGGCCACACTTTCCAACGTGGCTGGCCAACGCAATAAAATAATATTGTCGCCAAAATACCGGTGTATTCCAGTTAGTTGCGCAGGATCCGCCCTGCACCGACCGGTCCGATGCGCACGACGCACGACCGTGCGCTACGCTTTTTATGGGCCTTGGTATACAACAGTAGCTGCAAGTTCAACGAAGCGCTTTTGGCGCTCAATGTTTTGACATTGCCACTTCAAACGGGAAGCCTTGTATGGAAATACATTACCGGCCCTGACACTCTTAAATTCCTGAATGTATGAATTTATTTTACTTCAGTGTTGTCTGTGAGATTTGAAGAAAAGAGGCGCGGTTGCAGTGTGTGCTTCAATAGTCGCAGAGTAGTCGAGCTAGCATTCTCATCGCCTTGAGGTTCTTGCAGCGCCTCTAGCGCTTATTGGTGGATATCTGGTAACAGTATATCTATAGGCTTTGTCAACCCAGTTTGGCGAGACGCGGGAATTGTATAGAAAGTATACTTAGTAATGCCTTGTACTATTATTTATACTTGCTATATGCTCAGACACTGACAATAGACATGTAGTATTCGTGGATACGCAGCTGTAACTCATTACCCAATGCTGCAGGATTACTTGATGGTAATTAACTGGCGATGCAATGTAGACGGTACCGCAGCCGAAAGCCGCAAGGTCGTTGCACCATATACAGTGCATGCGCTCCGCAAGGCGCACCGCAAGGTGAGCTGGCGCACTCACTCGAAAGCCTCATTAAAAACTATCACCCCCCCCCCCCCTCACTATTAACTAAACAAACACTAGAGCGGGAGAAAATGGAAGAATTAATCGATTACTTGTGCTTGTATGACATCAAGTATCGACTATTATTTAACACAAATTCCAATATTTTTTTAACGAGCTCTTGTTTTACAATAAACGATTTTTTCTAATAAGCTGACAATGAAGTATAACAGTTACACAAACGTTTTGCAACGCACTTTTACTTCGTCGGCCGTACAAAGCTCCGTAATAGATAATGGAGCCAATTCAAACTTACTGTCATTACTCATTACGAAACAGAACGCCCGAAGAATCAGCTGTGCCAGTTGTTATTGATCACACGCAGAGGATTGATCAGTTAACGTGACGTACAAAGTTACGTTTGCGGTTCGCAACAAAAGTGAAAGAAGTTTATCAAATAATTATAATTAGGATAGCGTTCAGCTGCGCGTCTTGGTGGGCCATACGTGGACTAGCTGATAATGAAGATGGTATACCTAATAAACAAATAAGTATACAAAATTGCATCTGGGAAGCGCACACTCATGCACAAGTCTTGTACTGGTATGAAATTTGACCGGGAATTTGGATTAGGGAAGAAAAGTGAACACTATAGAACAATAAGACTATACTCGTAAATATATATAGTCAATGTTTGTTATTGAATATGAAGATGTAACTAGCCTCGTACATCAATCGATAAGAACCTGTCTGAAGCAGAAGAAGCAGCAAAGTCAAGTTTGTAGATAGTTCATTGTGAACGGAGACAATAGGGCGCGGTGGGCGTGCGATGCGCGCGCGCGTGCGCGTGGGCGCCGCGGGAACACATCGCTGCTCATTGATCATGGCGCAAATTATGTTATTTGTTGGGAGACCTTCATGGTGCTGGTCCGAAGAAAGCTTGGAGCTGAAAAGAAGGTCATGTGTGCCTTCTGGCCTGGAGAAGCAACTTCCACTGCAACTGGAGAATCGACAGTTAGTTTGGTAACTCTGGGACGAAGGTAATAACACTTTCAAGACAACGGCCGACCATCAACGCGCCAAAATAAACAATCTAAGGCCCAGTACCACTAACAACTTTTATTCGTTCTAATAATTCCCGAAAGTTTGGATGTTTCTTGCTTAAACCCGCTATAACGGCTGAACGGTTTTGATGTTAGCTTACATCATACATATCATAACATATAGGATACTTTTTAACGCGCACGAAGTCGCGGGGCATCCGCTAGTTTAAGATATGATCTTCTTCAGTGTCATCAGACCACGTGAGTCACTACCTTTAATCGTAGGGGTCATTGCAGATGATGAAGCAAGCATGTTAGCTACATATGTGCACTCCAATTATCTAAACGCCCGGATTGTGTAATCCTAATATCAGTAAACAAAAGGGTGCCTTAGCCTTTAGTCGGTCGGCGGCGCGCGGCACAGATAACAAACAGCTGCTGCCGACCATCGCAACAACTGTACGTACTTATAATGCTAGTGGAAAGCGGGCCGATGAGACTGTCCGCTATCTATCGGTGCTTCGATATCCATTAGCAGCTGCGCAACCAGCCTTCGTGGATTGTGAAAAAGCTTTTAAATGTGGTACAGGAGAGTGCGGACCGCACCTATCAGAAGTCGCCTGCGCTGATTTTCACGCAGTAAACACCAACGATAAAATCTGCTCGTAAAACCGAAAGCATCCAACTCGAATGGAGTCGCAAAAGGAAGTTCAATAAAATAACCACTGGCTACAAGCAAGTACATCTAAACCCGAAGCCCCGCTTCGCCCGTTTCTTCGATCGCGGTGAAAAGTATCATAAAACTAGGTTCCTACCTACTTACTGAAAAGTTGATGAAAGTTACGACCTGCGGATTGTAAAAAGTTGTCTGAACGGGAAAATACACGCAAATAAATATATCGTAGAGCCGAAAACATAAGAAATAATTGTAAACAATCTATGCCCAATTGTTTTGTTACAGAAGTATACAAATAATATGAAAATAATACAACGGAGAATGTAAAGTAAACATTATTCACAAGGATAAGTAGCTAGTACCATTATGTAGCAACAAAGTGAAATGCAACCAACAAAAGCGCTCTTGTTATGCAAGGATGATGTCTCGTAGATAACCTCCAAACTGACGTCGTTATCGAAAGACACAAACTTTATTAAATTACCCAATCTGTCAAGCACTTACCGCGATAACCCAGAGAGGTCATGTAATGCACATTAAACAGTAAGGCATAACTCCATTCAATGCTATTATGCCTGTATTTAGCTACGCAGTTGTAACGTAGCTAAGGTTCTAAAGAGAGCACACACAACACATATAGTAAGAAACAACTTGTCATTATCTTCATCATAATTTATTTAGGTACTAGCTTTTTCCCGCGGCGTCGCCCGCGTTGAAAAGTTTTTCCCGTGTACACTGTGAAACAGCGCCCTCTATGTAGGCATTTTGTTACTTTGGGGGTATTAGCGGACGCCCCGCGATTTTGTCCGCGTAATAAAGTAGCCTATATGTTATTCCAGGATATAAGCTATCACTGTACCAAGTTTCATCAAAATCTGTTCGGTGGTTTTTGCGTGAAAGAGTAACAAACATTCTCACAAACTTTCGCCTTATAATATTTGTAGGATAGGATTCTTGCTTGAGCAACGATCACTATGGTTGTGACTTGTTATTGTATCGCTTCAGAAGCATAGTATGCGTAAGGGCCATGGCCCTAGTGTTGGCTGGCCCTCGGCTCGGCCGTCCCACGCGCGGTCACTCCGCCCGCAGCCAGCCGGTTGCCCTAATCTTGTACTATTATGTGGCCTAATGGAGGACTCGCCTACGACCACTCGCCGTCGTGTGCCTTCGTCGGTTGTGCGAGTACATTGAGAAGAAACCCAGCTGCTTTCATGAGTACAGCGTCGACAACTACTGACGGTGACCCAAATCTGGTAATAGTGCGCCACACGTGCGCGGCAAAGAGGGGACGACGCGACGGGCCCCGCACTGTTTGTTGTAATACATTGTACTGTTCTCTATCTTATGGATCTGACTGGGAGCTTGATAGCAGAGTAATGTCTTTAGTTACTTTATTATACCGACATAATTATAATCAGGTAAGTTGTCACGGGCTCCACCGCGTGCAAAGTTTTATTTACTTCAATATTCTGTATGATCGCGTGTAACTTCATATATCTTAATCGACATGTCTACTTGTTAAGTTGTTCTGATATAAAAATTTCTTACACATGTCGTACATTGTTTGTCATCTTTTTCACACCATCAACACATTCCCATACGTGCCAACGCGTCACAAAAAGGCGCGAGGTACACTTTCAAAGGATGACATTAGAATGCGCGGAACCACAGTTCGTAACGATTTCCGGCGCGGGCGCAGTCGGGACGCGCACGTGGACGACAATAATTAAATTCTCTTGAATAAAAACAAAAAGGCAAAGGGAAGTGGCGACAAACACAAACATTCAATTGACTAAGTATAGTACAGACATAGAACTGGACTTGAGAAATAAGACATCAAAGGAAAAGACAAAAACGGCAATCAAAAATTCCGGAAGTTAGATAAAATACATTCTGAATATCAGAATTTTCGCGTCGAAATGCATGATGCGACAAACACAAAGAGCGAGTGCGACGTTACCGAGGTAATTACGTCACATAACATAATCATAACAGCGCTCCCACGCATCAAAGGTCGCAGCACAATGTTCAATGCCACAACAAAACACGGGCCGAGTCGTCACAGCGGCGATTACCAGAAAACTAGGGAGTCGCGACCGACCACTATGGCGGCGCGGAAGTGATCACATCGCCATCGCCAGCCGGACGGACACGCGCGAAGCGAAGTGTAAGAGTGTGATTGATTATTGGCATCCCACTCAACATAAATTGGTCCATTCAATTATCTTCATTCATTCATGCTATTCATTCAGTCAGCGGAGTCAGCCGCTCTTCTTGCTCGAGCAAGATGCCATGATGCCAACGTTGATTGATACGCGTTGTGCAGCCATATAAAGAGAGACAAATGAAACCATTCCGACTATTGTCGAGACAGGGCTGTGGGCACGGTGCCGGTGGTGGACTCACGGCAAACAAGTGATTATGCTAACTACGCCCGCCGCCGCCGCAGTGAGCCTGCCTCGCGACGCGACTGGATTACCATTTAAAAAGTATCACTGCGATGCCAATACCTCAAGACACACGAGACAGAAACTTTTAAATTTATTCCTGTTCCTTTAATGTCTATCTCCAAAGGCGATCGATTTTTCAGATAGTTTCTCAATTAATTTTAAAACTAAAGGAATGTTAGTACTTATTGTTTCATTCGATCATCGTCGAATATTTAATGAATCTCTTATGATGAACAAAATTGAACGCATCACTGTAATGTTATATTAAACATGGCAACATTTTACAATTCGACATTAGCACCTGTTAGTACTGTACCAGAATTCCACTTTATAATACCGAGCGCATTCATATCATCTAAAAAGCTTCGGGGTATGCCCATGTTTTCAATCTCGGTTTTTGCATCAACGTGACTCGCGGCAGATGTTGCTACCGGTGTGGTCGCGTGGTATCGAAGCCACCGGTTCATGGTGTGGTAGCAACGCATCGTGGGCGGCCTGCGGGAGGCATCCGTCCACGTGCATCGTTGAGATCAAGTAGATTGTTTCCGCGGGGAGTTTCACATACAATGTTCATATCATATCGAGGTCGACAACTGTACGACAACTCTGTTCCATCTATGTCTTGTTTTTTTTATGTTGGTTCACCAACATGTGGGTAAGGAGAGGGAGGGAGACAAAACTTACCTACCCGTTTCTCGTTTGCGTCTTAGCTCGTCTAGTTTGTTCCGCTCTGTGACCTCATGACAAATACGCGTAAATCAAATGTGTAGGTATATCCAGTCAGGGTTGTTCTGTTGTGTTATTGTGCAGCGCTGTGGGACGCGAACGCAACGAAAGATTATCGCCGGCAAGGTCTAGGTCGTGTCACCCGCCCCCGCCCCCAGCCCCAACGCGCGCCGGTCGCCTACTAAATATAGCATTGATAGCAGAAGACTGTTTATAGTTTACACAAGGAATTAATAAAACCCCCTTCTTTCTTCCGTGACTTCGCTGAACTGCCCGCAATAGCTACTTTGTATACAACTTACAGAATTCGAGCGTTCGAGGAACGCTCTGTCAATCACAGATTTTTAATTATGCCTATGATAATGAGCTTATCTAACCGTGAATTTATTATTTTAAAAAACGAATGTTATGCAAGTTGAAGCAAAAACTAGCCGCAGACACGCGGCTCGTAATTAGCCGATACGCAAATAACTCGATTGACCTCAGCCTGTCTCGAAGGTATCGAGAAATCAACAATCACTGACAGTCAATTAGGTTTTTTCTTTGCTTGCTGAGCTGGTAAACAACCGCAATGCAAGCTTGCTGCAGTAACCAACGGTTTCTGCTTCTGGGTTTTCGATCTTGCGCTGAATAGGTATTGTACATTTTTATCCCCACGTTAATTTTGTTGTTAGCATCTCTAGGAGCTAATGACAGAGTGTTGCGTATTTATCTGATGAAAACGAAATCTTTGGTCTCTTGTGATATTGTAAGTACTTGTTGCGTTGCGACTGCGAGGCAGTGCACAGTGTATGCGCTGGTCCAGAGTCTAGAGCCAACAATGGCGGCGGACAACACCCACGAGGCCGACCGATAACATTTTTAAATTTTATTTGTCCGCCGTGCCTCCGGCGGACGGCGATTGTACGACAGCGAGCTCTTACTGCCTTCTTATATAACTAATTAATTCCTAAATAATTAGTCTCATTTTTCTGTAATTGATACGTAATGCACGTATTCATGATGTAATAATGATAATTATTTTAACATTTTTAACTATTTCCCTTCCGCCGACCGCTGCCAGTAACAACCAAAACAGACTCACCAAAACAATGACGTCGAACAAACAAAATGTAGGATATCAGCGAAAGTGAATTCAGTAACACACAGACAAGTCCGATAACACATAGATAGCACAGATTACATTGCAGACTAGGTATTTGTGGACACGACGCCCGCCAGTGCATTACAATATACTAGCTGTTGCCCGCGGGCGTCGTCGCGTCGAATAACTTTCTTCCCGCGGGAAGAGGGTTCGAATGTATCTTCATCAAAATCCGCTTCAGCGGTTTAGGCGTAATACCTACCTACAGTAACAAACAGACAGACTTACTTCATATTATATCAGTATGGAGTGGTATGGATTGAAAAAATAATAATAGGTTGAATTTCGTATTTTTAAATAAACATCTAACCTACACGACCTACATCAAAAAAATCTGGTTTGCACATCAAATAATACTGGTAGCACACAGATGCGCATTCTGATGCGTAGTCAGTATATTTGGTCTACAATTAAGTATGTATTTGATCTGAGTTTTAATAAAACCTTAAAATAATCATCGCAAAACATCAGGCGGGAGGTCAGCCCACAGTACTGACGTGCAGCTCGGGCCTACAACAAAGCAGTGAAGGTAACAGGTTAATTAATAAGTTGGTATCATTCGTTATTGCGAGGTTTACGTAACTCGATACTAATTTAAATAGTGGAATGTCAATGTTTTCGTACAAATTTAACATTACACTTAGGAATAAGGTTGCACGTTGCATACCATTGCGAAGATTCACTTTTAAAATTACCTACTTGCAACCTACCTCTACAAAGGTACGGAGGTGGACGTAAATGACGTAGTTTTTTTTTTTTATAATCTTTCTTTAAAGAGCTTAGTCACCCTGTGACTATGCCGCTCTGTAAAGTTTACATTTTAAAACAAAACTAAATAGAAAACACACACACATAATTTAACTACGCACCTTACAATAAAATCTAATCAGCTTGTAAAGAAGTTTGGCATCCCCTGAAATGGGGAATGCCAAACCACTATTACATCCACCAACGTTATCAAACAAATTTTGATTTACTATCTGTCTTCTCATTGCTTCGTTCCGAACACACTCCACCAGCGCATGGTACACGTCCTCGATGACTCCACACTCGCTACAATTCGGTGAGGGAACTTTTTGCATCAGAAACGCGAACTTGTTGAGCGGGATGTGTCCAGAACGAAGTCTGAAGGCAGTAATGAGGTCCTGTCTGTTCAAAGAGCAGTTGTCAAACCACGGAGAGCCCCAAGGTTGTGGTTGCATCGTTCTGTACCAGATACCCTTTTCTTTCGAACGCTCGTCAAAGTATTCCTTCCAAACCTCACTGCAGTGTTCCCTTATATTTAGTAGGAGTACTTTAGACGGTCAAGCAAGCGTCAGTCAATTCCATGAGTCATGACTGATGGTTGAAATCAAATAGGCCAGTTAAATTACGAAGTTCCGTATGGGCAGGTTCGCCTTAAATCGTAACCGGTGCTATGGATGTTTATTTATCTACATTCGATATGTAATATTATGTGTATTTGTAGGTGAATATTAAAAAATAGAGCTGTGCTATATTTTGACTAGAAAAATTAGTATTAATGTTATTTAATTTAACTGAAATAAAAGCAAATTTTCATGCAGATTTTCATCAGAAGACGATTTTTCATCCGACTGTCACCGCCTTGACTGTCAGCAAACTGACAGCAAAACCTACCCGAATATGGCTTTTCAGCCACGAACGTATGTGTCGCCAGGACGCTGGCTAAAAACTCTATAATGATGAAATGCCTATGATGAGGTACCTAGTTAGGTAGTAGGTAGGTACATGAAGTAGGTAGGCGTTAGGTAATGTCCCAGAGAGCGATGTAACTGCCTGAACGAACGCATCTATTAACCCTAATCGCCACAGCTCGCTCGTAATTGATAAATTATAATAATTTTCTATAATTGCCACTCATGAGTTGGCTAACATGTTGCCGAGTCCGTCCTCGTGGTTAAATATTTAGTCCACATTTTTAATTCAAAGCATTATTTTCTTGCTAACTGTACTCAGACTACTCTTGGCGGAAAGAAACGGACTGGGATCTAACGACGAATAGAAATAATATTAAATTTGGATTTCGCTGTTACGTCCCATTTGGGACATTCGGTAGTGGGCCGTAAAGGACTCTTAACATGCTACTGCATGGCTCTCATTATACCTAGGTACCTGAGCTGTGGAAAATGTTGGTTTTCAAAGCAATAGAATTTTCATAAGTTGTCAAACTTATCAGTTAGTGAAATAACAAGGTAGCTAATTGTCGTGGATAAAAATCTAGGTCTAAGTAGGCAAGTATCTACTTACTAGGTACCCTAATTAGTTAAGCATAAGCAGCTCTAATCGCCTGATTGCTTCATGGTAATGTAAGCATTTAGCAAATTACCTACTAATTATTTTTAACCACCGTGGAGTGTACGTGATGCCTGTAAAGACAGAAAGTAGAGAAATAAAATACCTAGGTACCTAGGTGTAATTGTACCCCAAAGCCGTCTTGACGGTTTGACTGGTAATATAGGTAAAATTACTGGAAAGGCTGGCGATAAATTTAGTTTGACCATTATTCAATAAAAACGACAGACTGGAACAATCGAAACCGGAAGTACAACCAATAACCAAAAGAATAGTAGGAGGTACTTTCCGGTACCTTCCAGTAGCCTACCTGTCCCAAGAATGATGGAGGGCCCAGGCATATACCTGCGCCGGCACTGCCTCCTGCCTCCATACACAATAGTTTTTGTTACAAAAGAATCCACTGGAATACACAATACTTCCTAAAACTATTTGTAATGGGTCATAAGAATTATACTTAGTAATCGCCGATGAAGTGGATGGAACTTACTTAACATACCTTTTTAAGGTACTTTATTACCTATTTTGTCATGTTTTCATGAAGTTTATGCTTTCTAATTAAGTTGTAGATAGGTACGAAGTAGGTACCGGAAGAAAATAAACGTGGACTTACCAAAATGTGACAATCACCACTGTGATGCACTTAAAGTCCAAACTGATCGTGATCACTGTACCCAGGTACCTACTGTGCCGTGGGATTACTGCATAGGTATGTCCAACTACCAACCACTCAGTGACACACACACAAGTTTGTTTGTAGCGTAAAATACTTCGCGCGAGACTCGCGTGCGGCGGCGGCGGAGCGCGACGGTGAGCGGCGTGCACGTGCGCTCGGGACGGCAGCGGCGTGCGATATGAAATGAATGGAATGGAATGAATATATGAGAGATGATGGATGAGTGAGCGAGAGGCGCGCGAGCCCGGCGGAGCAGCGAGGCGAACGAACGACGGAACGAACGAACCGAGAACTCGACTCGATCCAGAGCGAATTATAAACAACAACAACGAGCGAACGAGTTGATGTGGTGTGGCATACTGCCTAGGGTTGTCCTAAGTCAACAGTGTATTTTTTAATATCCGTATCCCAGACACAGGGCGGCCTGCCACGATACACAAATAATGACCGCGCATGTTTGAAGACTCACATAACTACTTATTACTTAGGTAGGTACCTACATTTGCAATGCAAATGAATAAAACTGGCCGCCACCGCCACCGCAGGCCGCGTATGCCTGGGACACATTTAAGGAAGCGTTCATAAACCACTAGTTTTTAAAAATCTATAAGTACCTAGATAATAGAATTCTTTCCTATTGATTGTAGAATCACACATGACACTATTTCCCTTGTCAGGAGGACTAACTAAATTGGGGTTATTAGTAGGTATAGGTACCTAGGTACAACACCCTTTGAGCTGAGAAGTTGATTAAGTTTTTAATTATTTAGGTAATGCAGGCAATTAAAGGTCCTATGTAGGTTTATCCTGTATTTCGTTTCCGAGACGTAAAAGCCTTGTTATCGTTTGCCATTATTAAACAATGGGCCTCACCTCACTCGCCGGCGACAACCCTACACTCCCCCCCCCCTCGTCTTGTAAGCGGATGCCGCATGGGATATGCCGTGCTTTACCGATTTTCACAAAAGATGACAAATGGACGCAGACGGATTCCTCGACAGATTTAAAACAGATAGGTAAGGACCCACCCATACTTAGGTACCAAGTTTGATGAATGTTTTGTTGTAATTTATTTCTGACTGAATGTTAAAACACCAAGCTGTAGGTAGGTATCAATTCGCATTTCGCTAACGTTTTTTTCGTATAATATGTAGGTAAGTTACTTAAAATATAAAATGGTTACATAAAATGGATGATCACATTATTATAAATAGGTATGTACTTATTACAAATAGGTAGGGACCTACCTATACTACTACAACTATTCACAAACTATATATTATGCTAGTATTAAACATAGGTACCTGCTAAAGCTGTTAAAAACAAAATAATAGCCCTCCTTTTCGCTTCGCGGTAGTCGGGTAAAACCGTTTTCCATTGAGCAAACAAGAAGTTTCCCATCTACATCCCCTACTACGTGTAAATAAAACGTGAGGTGAGGTCATCAGTTCATAGATGGAGGTTCGCTTGGAGCGAGAAGCCGGTCAAGGGGCTGCCTCGCCCCCTCCCCCGCCGAGCCGCCACGAGCTAGATACCGGACTCTCTTTGCATGAACGACAGACAACTTATTTTCAGTTTAAGTAACCTTCTTCTGCCTCTTTTTAGGGCTGCGCGGTTGAATTTAAGGTTTAGAGGGAAATAAAATAGAAGAGACTGGCTACGGTTCCCGCAAGAGTAAACTATAGTTATTTACCAAATGGCGGGTAGGCGTCAAATTGACACGTGCCAGCTATTATGGTCATTAGACGTGCACGTTATTGCAATGCCTCTTCCTGGTGCGACGGTGCCGTGTGGGACGGTGTTTGTTTTGGAATTAGCCCCACCTGCAGTATTAACTGCGTCGTAATATCTACATTGCAATTTAATGATAACTACGAAAATCTACGTCCACCTTTTTCATTAATGAAGTGACAAGACAACCAAATAATCTGTTCTTAACGCGTGGTTACAACAACTTTGAGTCATATTGTCCGTTTGAAAAGATCCACTGTTTTGAATGTGATTGTGTTAGTTTTGCGAGTTAGTCTGTCAATATATTAACGTGTCATCGGAAACTATTTAAAATATCGACAGTACTATCGATGCGTCAGTGGCCTCGGGGATAAAAGACGCGACCTATCATATCGAAAGGTCCGAGGTTCCATCCCCGGCTGGGCCATGTACCAATGGGTTTTTTCACGAAACTTAAGTACATGTACTGATTGCTCTCAAACGGTGAAGGAAAACATCGTGAGGAAACCTGCATACGCCGAAGAAGAAATTCTTAGGCGCATGTGAAGTCCACCAACCCGCACTGGGCTAGCGTGGTGGACTATAGCCCGCACGCCCTCGTTGAGAGGGTAGGCCTGAGCCCCAGCAGTGGGGAGATTAATAGGCTGTTGATGATGATGATAATGACTATCGATGCTGTGTCTAATTTTCAATGTCACCACTATCGATAGGTAGTTCCGCAGCACTAGGCTGGGTGGATCTCTCCTCTGTCTCCGGCTGTCTTGTAGCGTTCCCCCGCCCGCCCCCCGCCCCCGCCCCGTGCCAGCCGCACACTATTACCCCACTGCCGCCAGCCCTTGTGACCTGGTCACGTCAGCCGCTCTTAACTACTGTCGAAGACGCGTGACACCATTTACATAGGTACTCTCAGACTACGTCTAGTCGTTATATACCTACAGTTATGTAGAAAGAAATATTAAACAGCCCCATAGGATGGTTTACATTGTCTAGTTGTGAACCAACGCTGGGATGTTTATAAACTGCATTGAGGATCACCGATTGGGACTACCTAGTCATGCTCTCGTCTTCGATCACCATATAGTATTATGGTGATCGAAGGCTCTCTTAGAGGCCGTGCTGCCGTTTTTATTGAAAATCGCTGACTAACTTACTTTAAATGAGATAGGGATGTATGGACAAAGCTTCCCTTGCCCGTCCTCAATAGACGACAATAAAAAAACTTGACACTGACAGCTCGCGTGACAGCCAGCTGTTTGTTTTGGAAAAAACCGCTAAGCATGACCGTCTTTACCTTTCGTGAATAAAACCAAACTGTTTTCCTGCAGATCTGAATTGAACTCGCAATCTAAAATGTTCGCCAAACCCTACAAGCTGAAATCCAACAATACACTGAAGAATTCTGAAAAGTATAACGCTGTTTTTACTGCCTAACCGAATTCACATTGTAGTTTCAGATCTAACGTGTTATTCGTGTGTGCCTGTAGGAAGCAGCTAGTTCAGCGTATGAAAGATGAGTTCCCGTCGGTCAGCGACGAGGATTTGAAGGTGTTGGTGCCTGCGAAGTCGACCAGCATCTGCATGCGGTTGGTGCTGCACGGCGGCGACACGGTGGGGGTGTTCGTCGTGGAGGGGGTGCCCGTGCTGCTGGACACGGCCGAGGGGCTGGTGCCCACCGTGTGCGCGCTCTGGAAGGTCCCCGACCTCGTGCCCACCATCACCATTCACTCCCCCGTGCTGCCCAAGGTGGGCATACACAGCATTCAATTCAAACTACCAGTTAACAATATCTTTCAGGCACTTTAACAATGTGTTTTAATTTATATTGTCTGAGGTCCTAAGAAAGCAGACTTTCTCATTAGGAATCCAATAATGGTCACCCGCATCCCGACTGAGCACAAATGAACTTACCTCTAGTATTCTAACTGATTGCATTGCCAGTTTTGGACCGCAGCTTAGAAATAGAAATCTAGTTACTTATAGAACATCATTGCCTCACCATTTAAAAGTCTAATCAAGTTTAAGATACAAGAAATATTCACACTTCAACCTTATTCATTTTTCACCTGTTTCCCGCGCTCGCATTTTTAAAGCCTGTTTTTTCTATTTGCTCAGCCAAAGGGTCGTAGCGTGATGTCAATGAGTCTATAACCTTCCGCAAGCATTGGGATATGATGTGCGAAACTAATTTTTCAAATCCGACGGGTAGGTCCAGTTTAGTGCGTTCTTAACAAAAAAATTAAATCTACAGTTTTATTTTAGTATGCGATATGAAGTGAGGGAAGTAGACAACTACAGTGCAGGTAGTGTATCCTACCTAACAGCATGCAGCAGTCTGATAGTGATGATGATGATGGCATGACAGTTGAAAGGAAGAACGGATAAGGCTTGAGAACTGTGTCTCATTGGGCTACGAGTGACTGTGTGAGCTGTGGCTTCACAAGATGGACGTATGCATTGCAGATAATGGGCGGCGCGCCGCTGTACGTGCCGGGCGTGGAGGTGCCGGCGGGCGGCGCGGGCGGCGGGTTCCCGTCGTTCTCGCGCGGCGCGGTGGTGGCGGCGCGCACGCAGGACAACGCGGCCGCCGCTCTCGTCGGCCGCGCCCTGCTCGCCTCCGCGGACATGCTCTTCCGGGCCACGTAAGTGATCTTATCTCATCCAGACTCACGGCGAGAAGCCTAGAACAACGTGAATGTGAATAGTTTGTCGGCGTCTCGTTGTCGCCTCATACAAACTTACTCGAGACTTCTCGCCGTGAGTGCGTCTGGATGAGGTATTGGACAGGGTGGCGGTCCCTGCACTGACTCCACGAAAACGCAAGTGGCCGACGGCAGCACTGTTGCAGGTTACTCATTGCCGAGAGATTGGGATCTAATTACCAGCCGTTCTGCCCTGCAATACATGCTCCACTGTTTCGTTCTAAGTAAATAAGTGATCCACTCACACGTTATTCATATACCTCAGCATGATATATGTCAGCATATACCTCATTGAACAATTTTTTAGATATTTTTGACAAACTTGTAAGTTGTAAGAAGTGACTACTGATAATACAGTTGGTTGCTGTTTTGAGAGCCCTTACAGTTGCATGTCTTGCAACGCCGATAAGTTTGAGGGTCACCACTCCATATCTTTTATGTTATTACACTATAAGTACCTATATGTTTATAGCATGGGTTTCCTTCAAAGGGGCATGACTTGACTTGATACTGCTTAATGTTTGAGAAATGATGTGTTTGATGCAGCGGCGTGTGCCTGGAGACGGTGCAGGTGGTGGGCGACCTGCTGTGCCGAGAGCCCAAGTTCGCGAGGATCGAGCGGCCCTCGCTGGGGCCGCCCGCGCCCGCGCCGCCCGCGCCGCCCGCCGCCCCCGTCGACGCCCTGGCGCGCCACGTGGCGCAGGTACGTCACGCGTCCACGATACATCGGCAATGTCTTCAAAGCTTCACATATTCTTTGTTTGCAAGAAATAAGTCTATTTTTGTAAATAGACTGTGATTTATTATTATCTATCCTAACTGTCCTTGGAGGAGGCCTATGTCCAAGGGACAAGCTGAACAACTGCAACAAATTTTAACTGTAACTGTATAATAATAATAATCCACGCACGGCTGTTTAGTCCCAACTAAGCCCAAGCTTGTAAATGGGTGCTCAACAACTGATAAACATACTTAAATACTTTTAAATAAATACATACAAACACCCAGAATCCGAAAACCAACAGTTATGTTCATCACACAAATGTTGGTCCCGGGTGGGAATCGAACCCACGACCTTTGGCGCAGAAGGCAGGGTTACTACCACTACGCCAACAGGCCAGGCAACTGTGTATTTTCAGCAATAAAAGTTCTTTTATTTATTTTATTATCCTGCTTTAAATCTGCATGTTTTATAAACGCATCTTTGGCGGCCGCGAACGAATGCTATTCATTTATTATGATTTGTATATCCATAACAATTTATTATTAAATTGCACTGCGCTAGCAGTGACTGGTAATAATCTAATCTTGTTGTAGTTGAATATGGAGCCTCTAATTAAGGAGCCTGTAGTGAAAGAGGAGTGGCCCGCGCTGGGCCGGCCCGCCCCCGCCCCCGCGCCCGCGCAGTCCCCCGCCCCGCACCAGCCCGCCCTCATCCCGGAGGTCGCGGGGCGCGCGGGGGGCGCGGACACGCCCTCCGACGACGACGACGCCGCGGACACAGGTATTTTGACGTTGTCAGTCTCTAGCTATCTGCTGTACTGTGTCCGACGGTGGGGCCCGGTGTCCTGTATCTACACTACAGGCTACTCCAAGTAGCCTAGTCTCAGGCTCCACACTCCACGAACTAATTTTAAGTCAGTTGTGGAGTAAATAAAGATTATTTGTATTTGTTGCATATAAGTCCTGACACTCACTGACCAAAACTACAAGTCAGTTTCTTGCTTGGTCTGTATTATCAATCTATACAACGGAGCCTCTTCGAGAACTGAGTTACCGTCAGGAGTGGCGTGTTTGTTTGTTGCAGACAGTCCCCCGGCGGAGGGCGCCGCCGCCGGCGCCGTGCCCGCGCCCGCCGACATGGACGCGCTGCTGCGCTGGAGCCTGCTCTCCTTCCTCAAGCTGCAAGCCAAGAGCGTCGAGCTGCCGCTCAAGACCAACCTGCTTTACAAGTGACGCACTATTGCTCATCATATCAGGCTATCCGCATCACACAGGACCTTCACCAGTGAATGTCGCCACACCCGTCCTCCGTCTATCCTCGTCGGTCTCCACTCCACGACTCGTCTCCCCCGCCCAACGGCCGAAAGAAGCGATCAGTGACTTGCCCACTGCCTTACTTACTTCTGATTTAATATGTATACTATGTTATGTGCATTGACATATATGTTTGTTGCAGAAATCACTTAATCCCAATGTGCCCGCCGGACCGCTCGCTGGACGTTAAAAAGTCCACCTACAAGAAAATGGGCAAGTTCCTCGAAGCCATGCAACAGGTGACGGTGCCACACACCACTAGCTTGTTGTCTAGTAGTCATAGCAATTATAGTATTTAATGAGTGTCGTATAAACACTGCGCCTAACGACATAACACTGACGACGAGAACTCCTCACTAATTTCTAATCTCTACAAATTACATTTAACGGTCCTTCGAGCCGGATGGGCCGGATGCCATTGTTTGCGATGGCCGGTGCGCTGGTATATTTCGGTCGAAGAAAATGAGTGAGATTTTATGTACCTACTGCACTTTATTGTAGGTTGGGCACACGTGTACATTGGCTGATGGTTTGAGCAAGAACAGAGCAAAAGAATGAAATATGAACGGATATTATATGAAGAATGAATGAATGATTTGTGTTGGCGGGGTTGCCAACAACAAGAACGGTGTGTGTTCAAGGAAGGCCTGGTGGAGGTGCGCGAGGTGGAGAAGGGCGTGTCCGCGCTGACCGCGCTGAACGTGGAGCACGAGGGCGTGCGCGCGCACCGCGTGCCGGCCGCCGTGCGCGCCGAGCTGCGCGCGCGCGCGCAGCCCCAGGACGGGGGGGAGCGCGAGTACGCGCCGCCGCAGGTCAGGGAGATGCTGTGCGTCACCGCGCACGTCGCGCCCGTGTTCCCGCATCTCAAGTGAGTGCCTTTTCATACCTTATACCGACTCAATGCCACTACTAGGACAGTTTCCTAACGTCAAGTTTTTGGGGTCTGCTGGTTTTAGCTAGAAATGAGACAATTCTGATAATCTGTTGATGCATGTGTGATCATTATTTATTTACATGTTGTCTACAAGAATACCAGTTGGCCTGTCCTGTCCGCGTCCCCCCACCCCGGCCCCCGTTGTAATGGATGCGTGTGTCGGTGCAGGAAGGGCGCGGCGCTGACGGGCGCGGAGGTGCGCGCGGGCCTCACGGAGTACGTGCGCGCGCGCGGGCTGCACGCCGCCGAGCAGCGCGGCGCCGTCGTGCTCGACGCACCGCTCGCCAAAATAGCCAACATGCGCGAACAGGTGCACACCATATGGTATTCGTGTCAATTCCTCCGATGTACACGCTTTAATTAAAGTTTAGTCTCTTTGTGTTCTTTTTTACCTTTAAAAGTAAGGAAGAGTTGAGGTGGAAGTTTTAATCGCCATATTTTAAATAGAAGCCCGATACGTTTTCTTGTGTCTCACAGGACTAGACTAAGTTCTAAAATTCATGCCATCTCTTTGTTATTTTTAAGTTAAAAAACACAAGAGACAAAAATGTAGTTAAGGCGTGCACAGAAGAATCGAAGCCATTGCTAACCATCGGAGCTTTTCTCACCGTGGTGAACGATCTGCTTTTCACTAAAGTAAGGAAACAAGTTGAATAAAACTGTAGTAATTAGTAAATGAAGCACGTGTAACTATTATCGTGTACCAGGAGTGCATCAAGTGGGAGGCGCTGATGGTCGCGGTGACGGGGCGCATGACGGCCGCCACGGAGATGCGGTTCGCGGACGGCGCCGCGCGGCTCGCCAAGAGCAAGCTGGAGCCGGTGCGCATGCACGTCGCCACGCGCAGCGGGAACAAGAAGGTACACACACACACACACCACCAGGCATACGCTTATAGATTTGAGTTAGTGGATTCCGTTCTAGAAACGTATATGGCCCAGGCTGAAATGATGAATAGCACAGATAGGAGACCTAGGTACATAATAATTATCAATAATGTTTGGACTAATTAACACACGGCTGTTTAGTCCCAAACTAAGCCGAAGCTTGTAACTCGACAACTGATAAACACACATAAATACTTTTAAATAAATACTTAAATACATACAAACACCCAGAATCCGAAAACCAACAGTTATGCTCATCACACAAATGTTGGTCCCGGGTGGGAATCAAACCCACGACCTTTGGCGCTGGAGGCAGGGTCACTACCACTACGCCAACAGGCCAGTCAACAATACATACATACTGGGGCAAAATCATAACCCTCCTGCTCCTCGCCGTAGTCGGGTAAAAATAAGAGTAATCATATTCTGCCGATTGCAGCTTAATAACTTGTCACCTTCCTGCGTGAGTGAGTGGAGTATTACGTCCCCAGGTGACGCTGGTATCCAACCTGGAGGCGTTCGGGTTCGCGCTGGGCGCGCTCGCGCACGCGTGCCAGCTGGGCGTGGGCGCGTCGTGCGGCGTGACGCGCGCGCCCGGCGCCAAGAGCGACCAGCTCATGCTGCAGGGAGACCAGGTCACCATCGCTTGAGCCATACTACCACCCACCACCAGTGTATAGTCATCATCAGCCTATTCACATGTCCCCCTGCTGGGGCTCAGGCCTACCCTCTCAACGAGGGCGTGCGGGCTATAGTCCACCACGCTAGCCCAGTGCGGGTTGGTGGACTTCACATGCGCCTAAGAATTTCTTCTTCGGCGTATGCAGGTTTCCTCACGATGTTTTCCTTCACCGTTTGAGAGCAGTCAGTAATTGTACTTAAGTTTCGAGAAAAAACCCATTGGTACATGGCCCAGCCGGGGATCGAACTTCGGACCTTTCGATATGATAGCCCGCGTCTTATCCCCGAGGCCACTGACGCTCTTGTGCCAGTGTATAGGTTCACAGATTGTTTGCACATCGCTGGCAGTGTTTTCAGTCAGGTGGCGTCGGAAATTTCCACCTGTATAGTTGAGGATTCGCACCTTTGGCCTGCAACTGAATCAGTTAATAATTCAAATGTCTCATTTCCAGACTCACTTTGTGGCGAAGCTGCTGGTCGAGAAGTACGGGCTGCCGAAGAAGTACCTCGAGGGCGCCGACAAAGCGCTCAATAAGAAAAAGTGATAAATAACTAACAGTGAAGTGACAATTTAACTATCTAGGGTTTCTAGGTCATGAGATGACATTGAGTAAGTGATATGACTCATCTAAGCATATCAAGTGTGTGAGTGACGAAAAATGTGATATTCAAAAATAATAAAATATGTTTTTGCAATATTTTTATTTTATTTATTTTCCCTAAACATTTTAACGCTACGAGTCTTATAATCTAAATCATTAAAACTAATTACATCATATACTAAAAATATGCCTGGATGAAAGCAAAATAAAATCCTATTTAAATATATAAGTATGGCAACAGTGACAGCCATCAATTGATTAGCCAAATTATTATCACACAAAATGATTTACATCTAATGATACAATAAATATATTTATATCTTCTCAATATATCATGATTTCTTATGATTATAAACACTTTTGACGAAGGAAGACACAAGGACTAATTTTCGTATTGCGCTGTGATATACCTCAATATGCAAATATTGTTACCACAGACTCATATATTTATATATATATATATGTATTTACTTACTAAATATTGCATTTCAAAATTTTATTTTTCTGGCAAAATAAAAATACAATATAATTTGACTATGCTAGGAGTAGGGTGGGTTGATGTCCGTATTATTCTTATGTACAGTTACAAATAAAACAAAAAAAGTACAGTCAGCGCGGTTCAGCAAAATGAAATGCGCCACAGATGACAATATCCATAGATAATGGTGGTACATTCCGCTATTAACATCTAGAAATATTTAAAGTGCCTAGTAGTATTTAAGTTTAATTGGAAGCACCGTGTATAATAGAACTCTGTAGAATAGAAATTGAACACACTAATCAAGTGGAGAGTACCTCAGTACCGATAGCACTACTAAAAAAGTGGCTACGGAGCCAACTGTACACTGAAACAAGGTACACAAGGTCTTCTGGTCCCAAATTATACTATATGTAGTCCTATCTAAGGAACTGGACACTAACGGAAGTTTAGTTTAGTTCTTATGCAATTAGACCTAGACCTAATAACACAGACAAATGTATGTATGTGCCTAATACTAATCCTACATTTCTAAATATAAAATGTAAGCCTAGTGGCTAAGTAACATAAACCACAACCAAAATAAACTTACACTAGATAGGAATGCAAACATAAATCACTTCACTGATTCACCACAAGTCATTAATTTTATATTCACACAGAAGTTTAAACTTTAGTGGAAGTTTTGAATCTAAATGGAGTTTTAAAGGGAAGTAGGGACTTCCTTTTGGACTTCTTCACTTCTGGTGGGACTATTGGAGTGTGTGCCAGGGACTGGCGCACCCCGGAGCGGGTCCTCTCCGCCACACTGCCGTCACTCACCTTGGTCGTGGCCGACTCCATGCTCCACTGGCTCCTGCACGAAGCCATCGAGTATCTCGAAGTGTTCGACGTCAAGCTGGACTTTGACGGAGTTTTCTTCATTCTATTTGAGTTGGTGACGTCAGAACACATGTCCTTAGTAATTTTCGCCTGCTTGGACGGCGAGGCTTGGCCCCACTGCTGCATGGCCACTCTCTTCTCCGATGCCAACTTCTCAAGGTCCAGATACTTGAATTTAGTGATATCTTTAAGCGTCTCCTCCTCCTGCCGCGGCACCTGGTACCCGTCTCTGTTCACGTTGTCCAGCTCATAAAATGTGAGAGTGACACTCTCGTCGCTCTCAACAAAGGGGTTGGCGGATGTAAAGTGAACCTTCTTGGTCGCGACGTCGGGGAAGATGTTGCGCCGCGGCATGTTGTCCTTCGTGAACTTGGTAGCCGTGATGACGACGCTGGCGTCCCCCGGGTCCGCCGACAGGGAACTGTCCAGGTCCTCATAGGCGTAGCTTCTCCTGCTGCGAGTCCGCACCGAGCTGGCCCGACGCTGGCGCCGCCGCGACACCCACGGGTTGTCCTCGGCCCGTGTGACAACCGGAGGGAGAGTGATCCCGTTGCTGCCGCTCTGGCATTCAATGTCCACAGATTCATTCAGAGGTATTATCTTTGTCATAGGGCTGTTCACTATCTCCTTGGCGATCAAATCCCGCTCTCTCTTGTTGAGTGACTCCTCCCTTTGTCTCAGTGCTACGAGTCGAGACATCCACTGCTGACTTAGAGTCTCCTCGGATACCTTTTGAGGGTTGTATCTCTCTAATGCTTGAGTGAGAGGTTTCCTGCTCCGTGGGACAAAACCAGGCAACTCCAGGGCTAAGGCGGCCAGTGTAGGTGACAGAGAACCTCTTGCAGAGGTTGATTCTACAATCTCTTTCTGAGACTTATGTTTCGGAACGATGTTGGAGTAAATAGGACTGTCACCAATGTTCAAATGTGTCCTGGGAATGGGCTTCACCGCCCTGCAAAGATCGACAGCCTTCTCTGAGTCACATTTGTTAACCTCAGATGTGAAATGTGAATTTTCCCCCGACACAAGAATCTCACTCAAATGTTTAGGCCCAGCGAGCGTTTCTATGTTCGCGAGGACCGTCGGATGGTGAAGGATCACGTCGGGACGCAAACTGGAGTTCCTGTCGTCGGTCAGGTAGCAGATGACGTCTCGCAGGTCGGTGCTGTAGTGGAACTGTTGGAGCTGGTCGTCACACGGGCCGGGCCTGTGGCACAGCGCGTGCAGCACATCGCCGATCTGTCGCATGAGGTCGGGCGCGCGCGCCGCCGGCGGCGCCAGCTCGAAACAGTTGAGACGCAGCTCGCACGCGTCGCCGACGAAGATCGACGCCAACGAAATCCATTTCCGCAGCACAACACACCGGAGGCGCTCCACGAGCTTGCAGACGCGCGCCAGCTCCAGTAGGAGGTGCCACACGAAGCCCTCGGCGACGCGCTTGTCGGTGGCCTCGCAAGTGGCGAGCAGCTCCTCCAAGCTCTGCCAGGAGCTGTACTCGAGCACCAGGTACAGGGTGCTGGAGGGGCGATGCAGGATGGTGTCGTGGTAGCGCAGCAAGCGCGCCGACTGCACTCTGCTGATTGTTTTCACTTCGCTGGCGACGTTACGTATTTGTTCGTCCGAGTGCGCGGAGCAATCGTACGCCCTCCACGCGAACACCTTGTTTGTGACCTTGTGCCTCACTTTGTACAATGTACCGCCGCACAAAACGTCTAAAACTTGATAATCTTTTAATTTACCTGACATTTTTAGCAATTTTTGAAAAGTAATTCTATGTTTTTCACATTTTGTAATCGAACAAAGCCACGGAAGTTTTGAAATCGCGTAACCGTTAAAAAAGTAGTGACGTTGGTAACAAACATATCGATAATATTAGTATTATCGATTGTAACGGTTTTACTTTGAACTTCTGCTTTCGCAGTAAAAAGGAAAATAATGCAAAACCTAAAAACCGTTAAATAGGTAAACCGAATGGCAGTCTATGCATTGGATGCAGATTGGAGACGCCCAGATACGTGACGCCCTAGCACGCCTAGCTGGTTGAAAATCTAAATTTCGAGTAGACACTTAAGTGGTGAGTCGCGGTTCCAAGTCAAGCCAAAAATACTACCTCAAAATAGAATACTTTCATACAAAATTAAGCGGATTGGTTTTGCTTTTTTGGATACGACTGAGCAGGATACAATTAATATATTTAAATAAACATTATTCAATTTTTTAAAATTAGTACCACATAATTTAAATGATTAATAAATTGTAATTAAAACTATTAACTTCCAAATTTAGTCCCAATCGGACCAAAGGCCAACCGACAGAATTGAGTTATGTGGTTCGTCGGTACCTATATGTTATCGATCGATATAGATAGAACACGTTTACAAGAAAGTTGGAAAACATTTTTTTCGCGAAAACATATTACAATTACTTTCTCTGAAAGTAAAAAAGAAAGTCCCTCAATTTATTGATTTTTTGCAGACATTCTCGCTTAATGCAGTTTCACGTTTGATTTGACAAAAAAGTATCGATTATGTATCTATCGAGCAATTGGCCACACTTAGGATTCGTCCAGAAACGGTCCTTATGTCAAATACAGTTGGCACGTTCAGAAAAAATAACAAGTATACTGGCTGTCCACGAAATCGAAAGTACAAGGGAACCGGTAATAAAAGACGGTTGAAGAAAGAAATTAAACAAAGTTTTCAAACATTTAAATTTAGTAATTATTACTACAATTATTATAGTATAATATATTATTTAAGTCCACTGCTGGACCCTCTATGAAACCTTCTTGGCTGGACCAGATCAGGCTCCTCCTAAGGCAAGGTCTAGGGCGGCGGGTCGGTGATCGCAGTAGGTAGTTCAAATTACAGAAGATGCAGATGCAGACCTCGGAGTGGTGCTATATATACCTACCGTACCGATCCGGATACCGGCCACCGCATGCCATGGCTAGGCTGGGTCATTTGAACTTAATTTTGCTCATAGAATTCCGACAGGCATCCTTGAACGTAATTGGTAATCGGCCGTAATGCGAATAAATTCTTGTAAATCTAAATCCAGAGTGAAATTCTGTGAGCTTTACAGGTTTTTGACATTTTTTTCTCGCCATAATTAGGTGCGTCCAGACTGGGCGATCCGCCGCACGCCTCGCGGGGTAGCGCGGTCGGTGTGGACGTGACAGGCGCACGCCGCGGCCGAGCATGCGGCCTCGCGAGACGGGCCGCGGCCGCGGCGGCTCGCCCGGTCTGGACGCACCTATTGACAATTTTGATTATTCAATCGACTGTCTTAAATCGCAAGTTGTTGGTGGTGCTCTAATATTCCTTTGACTTTCTAACATTAACTTACAGTCGACTACCACTAAAGCGTAAAAGGTGGTAAAGGGAGGCAACGCCGATAACGGTCACACTGAGCAGTTATTGTCGTCTATCCCAGTGGAGCTCCTCACATTTCACAGAGCTATTCACACAGGTCACAGGACTAAAGAGGGAGGAACAATAAAAAGCTAAACAAAATTTATCATTTATTTATTATTGAGTATAAGCGTGACGCTGACTAGCGGGCTCCTCCCATACATGCGCGTGTCACGTGATCCCCCCCCCCTCCCCCCCACAGTATAAATAACTTATATCCACAAATAAATGTAGGTATGGTTGTCACCTAGTACATGATGGATAACTACAATAATAATTTTATTTGATGCCATATTTAAAACATCACAAACCCAAATATGTTAGACAGACATGATTTACTAATAAAACTGAGTAAGTAAATACAATTTTATTACAAATTAATAAAAATGTTGCCATGATTTTGTTAAAGTATTGTGCGAATGTTAGCCACCTACCTACGAGCTACACTATGTCTATATACTTTTGAATTAGGTACCTACAATAATTATTTACAATATTTGTATACAAGAATCATTGACTAGAAACCGTGTCTAGAAATAATATTATATTATAATAACAAAATCGACTACAGAATTTACAAGTAAAGGAACTAGCTCACTGGCGCGGCGGCCGGCCGGCGGCCGCAGCGAGCCGCGTGGAATGGACAGATTTCTCTTTGGTAACACATTTGAACATAACAATACTTGAATCACAATACAAAGGTGCCGCCAGAACAAACACATTCCTACTGGTACGCATCTAGCATCTCATACAAACACTTCCCTGCAATTAAAAATACAATTCAAACTCGTATAAAAAATTATAAATTTCATGCGTTACAATATAATTTAAATAGGTACAAAAACTGTAACCGACTACCTAATATCACGTGCTACGCGCTCCACCACGACGGAGCTACTGAAGCGTTAAATATAATTTACAAAAAATAACAACAACGGTAAAATAAAATAATTAAAAAACAAACGACAACTCAAAGTAAATCAGCAGAAATTCGGGCACAAAACCATATCTCGGTAGTAGTTCGGTGCAGTTATTAGTTGAGGGATTTAATTGACAGCCAGTTTGTCCACAATGTTCTAGTTTCCTAATGGTTCTGAGCGCGCCTGTTGCCAAACTATTTAAATAATACACAAAAGCGTTGTCCGCGAATACTGGGGATCAACACTGAGATCAACATTACACTGGCATCGGTGCCGCGCGGCCCTCCTCGCCGTCGGTCGTCGCCTGCACTTATACATCGAAGCGCCGCAAGCGTTTGGCATTCGTACGTACAATGAGAACTAACATTGCCGACGCAATGATTACAGGCGCGCCCCTAGCGGCAAAATTCGGAACTCGAAAAAGTTCCGATATTCGGCCGCTTGGAGCGCTGGGGAGAATCTTTGCGTCGTCATCATAGGATAAGTCAACGAAGCAGAACAGAAACACGTTAATAATCATTAGGTTTAAAATATCATTAATTCAATCGGTCACTGTCACTGCCTCACCGTCTTGCCCTGTGTGAAATCTATTTTGGACCATACATGAACATTGCAAGTCCACATTGAAAGCTTCCTGTTCCTATATATTATTTAAGCTTTAAATACAGTTTTAATCGTATAAAAATATCGCAATACCGAGAATTATCACTAAGATCTCATGGTGAGATCAAACTTACACATGACTTGATGTAACGAAAGCTGACAGTGGTTTTTGAATATTGGCAACACGATGGAAATGTCATTGGGTACAATGAATGTTACCAGCAGCGCACGATTTTTTCCACTGGCAGCTTTCATAATCTGATTAGATCGAGTGTATTATTCGGAGAGCTGGCAACTTGCAATTTCATGTTTTTAGACGCCAGTAACATAACAAGCCGCATCAGTACAATACTACTCATTATGTTTGATTCCTAACACGTTTAAAAATTCAACATCTTTGAAATACACTCGGTCTGATTTTAGTTTGCTATTTCATGCAAATCTTCATACAATTTTTGTATTTATACGATCATGTAAAAACAGTAGCTTGCAATTTTCCAAAAATTCGTAAAGCGGCAGCCCACACCTTGAATCGTGCAATGACCCCTACAGACGCTTCTTGCTTCGTATCATGCTCCAAACTTCACAGGAAAATTGCTACAGACGTTAATTGATTCATTTCTGTGGCTTCGAGGCGACCACAACACATTAAAACACAACGTGTTGCAAAAATGCAACCAACTGGGCAACCGAATATCACAGCTTACATGCCATCATAACATGCGCCAGGGACATTGAGAATATAGGACATCGATACATTAATTATAGCCATAAACTTTTGAAGGTAAAGCCTGATAAAGTCTTATTACATATTTTTAACCGACTTTGAAAAAAGGAGGAGGTTCTATGTTCGGCTGTATGTATGTCTCTATGTGTAACTGTATAAATTTTATACAGTTATATTTACTAAGAATTAAAAATATATATATACTAGTAGTGATTATTAAATTCGAATACGGGCGGGGTCTTTACACATTATTTTGACATTCCTGGTGCAGCCAGATATGTCATGTGGCAAGATTCAGAAACAAGAAGCGTTGTATGTATGGCCAGTATGTTATGTATGAGTGCGGGTGTGTGTGGGGGGAACTACCGCACACCCGCCGTGCCGAGGCGGTGGTGCGCGGTGCGGGGCCGCGCGCGCGCAGCGCCCCCCGCGCCCTTGCGCGCCGCGCCCCCCGCGCCGCCGACCCCGCCCCCGCCGCCGCCCGGCCGGGGCTCCAGCTCCGGGTCCTTCTTCACGGGAGCTTCGATCGCCTGGAAACAGATATAGGTACATAATATGAGGAACGGTAGGCAGGAATCAACCTCACACTGACACTACGGTAAGTGAGACTGGAACACCGCGGGTGGGGGTCGCCACGCTCATCATCATCATCAGCCGGCACTAGTCCACTGCTCGACACAGGCGTCCCCCGAGGCGCGTCCGCCCGATCCTCGGTTCTCCGCATCCAGTCACTGCCGCCGCCTCGCGCAGGTCGTCGCTCCATCTAGCCGGGGGCGTTCCACACTACGCCTGCCCCGCCGTGGTCTCCACACGCCACAATCGGCTCATGCGCAGGTTATCGGTGTATGTAGATGGATGGGTGTTGTGTACTACCGCTGGTCGGTGGTGCGGCGGGTGGGTGTGGGGGGGCAGCGCGGCGCGCGTGGTGGGCGGCAGCGGCAGCGGCTGCAGGTCGAGCAGGTTCTCGCAGCGCTGGCGCGGCAGGCGCTGCGCCAGCGCCGCGGCGCACGCGGGCCGCCGCCGCCCCGGACCAGCCACCGGCCGCGAGCTCAGCGGCTGCACACCACTGAGCACAACAACAATAAACTTAGCATATGGAAATAATTATATTAAGTCATCTTTAGTGATACGAGTATGTAAGCATATTTCAAGTTTATTGATGGTACTTGATTGACTTCAATAAACTCGGTTAAACACATTTTTATACTTTATTTTATATGGAAAGGCAGCGTATAGCTGATGCTTCCGTATCAGCAGTCGACTTGCTTTTAGAAAATGGTCTAGTCTGTGGTGTTAATAATGGTTTTTAAACATGTTTAAAGATGTGGCAGGTACAACAGATTGTGGCGTGGAGCACATGCCACGTGTGTTCAGGGCAGGACCAGGTGTGGTGTGGCTCACTCGTGTTCTGCGTCGGCGCCGGCGGCGCCGGCGTCGGGCAGGTCCCAGGCGTCGGTGTCGTCGTTGTAGCGCAGGCGCAGCACGGTGGCGCGGCCGGCGCGCGGCACGAAGCTGTCGGCCAGCAGCAGGCGGCGGCGCAGCGCGGCCACCAGCGCCGCCTGCGCCGCCTCGCGCTCGCGCCGCTCCGCGTCGTGCGCCTCGCGCTGCTCCACCATCTCCTCGCGCAGGCACAGGTACTTCGACAGACACTTCTTTAGTCTGCAACAAACACACACACCAGCGTTATACAGGGTGGAGCTTTCGACGCGTACCTCGAGGGAAAGTAGTCTAAAGAGTGAGGATAGCAAATTTTAAAAAACCCCAGCCTAAAAAGCACATTAATTTTTAAAATATCGCTCGTAAGAGAAAAGAATCAATTCCTTCTAAGTAACATACTAATATCTTAAATTAAAGAAATAAGCTCTTCAATGCAATTAAGATATCCTTAACCCTTCTAAAACCTTCTAATAGAAGAAAGCATAAAAGAAAATGTGGATTCTAATGGCGTGTGAGGTGAGTGAGTACCTCTGCGTCTTGTGGTCGACCTCCTGCTGCAGCGTGGCGAAGGTGTTGGTGACGATGGCCGTGGTCTCCTCCTCCAGGTCGATCTTCTGCTGCATCTCCACCTCGCGTTTCTTCCTCTCGGCGATCTCGGTGTGTCGCTGCTCGAGCACGGCCTGGCTGTGCGTCAGGTTGCTGAGCAGCTCGCCGCCGCCGCCCGCGCCGCCGCCCTGCACCAGCCGGTCCTCCAGCGCGCGGATCTGCTGCTCCAGCTCCTCCGTCTTGCACTTCTCCTGCACGATGGTGGACTCCGCCAGGATGTGCTCGTGCTCTATGCTAACCGTGTCCTCTTCCGCTGCAAGTCAAGATAGATATACAGTCATACAAACTCACCAACAATTAACAGATGACTTAAACTAACTTTGGTGGCTGGCCTGGTCGGGCCTGGTACTCACCGTTGTCTGCGACGGCCTGGGGCGCGGCGGGCGCGGCGGGGGCGGCGGCGGGGTGGTGTCTGGGCGGGCGCGGCGCGCGGCGCGGCGCGGGGGGGCGGCGCTCGGCGGCGCGGCGCTGCTCGATGAGCGCGCGCAGGCGCTCGATCTCCGCCTGGTACTCGCGCAGCTTGGCGTCCTTCGGGTCCTCGTTGCGCACCGGCTTGTTCTTTATCGCTGCGCGCGCAACACAACAACATACAGGTGCGTGCGGTGGCCGGGTGGGGGGTGGGGGGTGGGGCCCTCCCTCTAGTAGGTGCATAGCCTGTGCCTCGAGCATTTTGCCAGCTCTGCCTCTGCCGCGATGGCAGAGAGAGTCGAGTGGCAGCCAATTGTTAAGCCACTGTACACTAATAAACTTGACAGTGTGTCTACAATTTTATCGATATTTAAATATCCATTATACATCAGGGTCGGTGGTTACGTTTATAAGAGTACCTACTAAGATCTGGGTAGATACACGTGTGTACACTTTACTTAAATGTCTTTAGTTATTTATAATGATCCTAGAGGTCTCGTCAGTTATGGCATACCTCAAACTCCATATTATAATAGTGTGTGTGTAGACGTACCCTTGGCGCGGTGCGCGTACCGCAGCGTGGTGATGGTCTCGTCGTAGTTGTAGGCGGCGGGCCCGATGTTCGCGATCATGATGGTCTTGCTGTTGCCGCCCAGCGAGTCCTGCAGGATGCGCGTCAGCTTGGAGTCTCTGCGGAGGAGCGACACACGGGCACGGGCTGTAGCGGGCGGGGCTGCGAGGCCGGGGGCCGCGGGGCGGGCCCGGGTACCTACCTGTAGGGCACGTGCGGGGAGCTCTCCGCCAGCGCCGAGATGACGTTCCCCAGCGAGGAGAGCGCCTGGTTGATGCGCGCCGCCTCGCGCAGCCGCTCGCCGCCCGCGCCCGTCTTGCGCTGCCGCTCGCTGCCCGCCAGGTCCACCAGGTTCAGCTTGCCCACGCTGCATCACAACACACACACACACACACACTTATATAGCGACTTCATTAATTACATTTCCTACTACAAACTTATGTATAGAAGAAAAATAAAGGGACCCACAACCGAGCCCTGAGGCACCCCGTTTTTAATAGTGATTCAGATGCTTCTGTACTTCTTAAACGCCTTTCTAAGTAGAAACAGAATAGTATATATATAGAGTGAGCATTACGCCGTGTGCGTTTATTTATAAATCATATAATTAGAGAATTAAGTCAACCTGCTGATGGCACGTCGTATCTAAACACAATAGACGAAGATGGGCATACTTTAACATGCGAACCGACTTTACATGATTAAGATGCATCGGGCAGGGACACTGCCGGACTACCATATTATTATACAAATGCTTTCTGTTATATGGAAGACTAGCCTACTGATAATCACAAAACTTCCAGAAGTACGGACTTCATAGATAAATATTTGTAATGAACAATCTAAATCTTTATTTTTCTTCCCCTCGCTCGGCTATGCCGGTGGACACAGAGTAGTTTTACACAGAGTTGACGCCAAAAACAAAATATTGCATTCCAATTTTGGATAAACGAATTTTCATTATAACAACGAAAGAACCACTTCATAGAAGACACATCTCCAATGATTTTCCAACTAACTATTTAAAACCGCAAGTAGGTATACCAACGAGACGTAGCGGAGAATCTCTCACTCCCGCAGGAAGGAAATGGCCAATAGAACCGCGCCGTTCAATGAACGAGCGAGCGCGGCGCGCGGCGGACACAGGCCTTTGGGATTATTGCTTTGCGTAAATGGGAGTTACGAGTAGGTACAATGTAGACGGAACAGGAAAACACAAGAGCAACATATTAGCTGCGACATAGATTAGGCACGTTCCTTACATAAAGACTACCTATAATTCATTGGTGGGGTGGGTGTAGTGTTTCTAAGAAACGTAAAGTTTGTCATCGTAGCGAAGTGCAGTGGGTTGTTTATCGGGGACCAGCGGACGGACGACGGATATGTACTGGAAGCGCTTCGATTCACACATACCACGACACGTACCGTGTTGCAGTGGTACAGTCGACCGCACGTCAGTGGATACACTTTGATCTTGGGCTGGCCTAGCCTATTAGGGAGTTTCAATACTATGAGTGACCAGTTTATACTGGTTTTGTTTCCATTGACGTGCGGTCGACCGTACGATATAAGGCTGTATAAAACATCGACTTAAATAACAAAAACAGAAAGGTTCTCGAGTGGCGACCACGTATCGGAAGACGCAGCGCAGGCCTCCCACAAGGTGGACCCACGATCTGGTGAAGATCGCGGGACCCGGCTGGATGAGGTTAGCGCAGGACCGGTCGTCGTGGAGATCCCTGGGAGAGGCCTTTGTCCAGCAGTGGACGTGTGCAGGCTGATATGATGATGATGAACAAAAAACAGACGGTGCATGGTGGACGGACTTAAGCGCAGTATGAAATAAGTTGTCTCAGTCAGTCTCGGAACAAGTATATTTATAAAACTATAGAGAATATGCCTTCGTGTTCATTTATTGAACTCCACAATGTGAAAATACCTTTGTTTTATATTAATAAAAGACAACAATATTGTCTCTTCTCTGGCTACCACTAAAGAATGGCGGGCGCCCTAATTATAAAATGGTTTATTTCTATTAAACCTCCTATCAAAGTAATATAACTTTAACAGGTTATGGGCCCAGCACGCTTCCACTGCGCATGAAAGGTTAGGTGTCACTTTCCACGTGTAAAAATAAAAATAAATAAATAAATATTATTTTATAAACAATGCATGATTGTTGTTGTTTATTTTGGTACAACAGCGAATACACGAGACATTGACGTCATCATTGGAAGGTGACGCACGTCCGCCTTTCTTTCCTTCGCAGACCAGTACCAAATATAAGACTTTTCTCGTTTTTCACTCGCACGTTAGGCAACGCACAGATAAAAATACCTACCTATATTGTATTCCATTTATCACACAATCTTTTTATATACTGTTGTATGGCAAACTCAGTGTAACTATTCTATTCATAATGCTGTTGGTTGTTTTATTTCTATTTATTTTCCTTACTCGTGGAGTACGCTCTGGGCCGGTCTATTCCAGCTATTCATGTCGATGACGAAAAGTATTGTATAAATACATCAGTGGACAAGCTCCGTACACTTTGTACGGTGAGTACCATGATCATTGTGCGCTAAGAACTTTGACCTCTGATGGAGATACTCTAAGATAATAATAATAATGTTTGGACAAATTTACACACGGCTGTTCAGTCCAAACTAAGCCGAAGCTTGTAAATGGGGGTACTCAACAACTGATAAACATACTTAAATACTTTTTTAAATAAATACTTAAATACATACAAACACCCAGAATCCGAAAACCAACAGTTATGCTCATCACACAAATGTTGGTCCCGGGTGGGAATCGAACCCACGACCTTTGGCGCAGTAGGCAGGGTCACTACCACTAAGCCAACAGGCCAGACGATGCCATTTTTATATAAGTATCGGATATATTGCATCTGTGACCGTGGCTGGCTGGCTGGCTGGCTGGCTGGCTACTCGCCGCCCACACGGCGACGTCTCACTCAACATTGAATGAACACTAACTGAACTATGTAAATATTTGCATTGTCTCCAAAACAAACTACCGTAAGGCCTTGTAAGGCCGCGCCATGCACGACAGCGAAGTGTTATGTCATTCATTAGCGCCCGCCGGTTGTACAACTACACGCACCGGGCACGCGCCGCACACGCACCGCGCACGCACCGGCTCTACGCACATGTCCTATGTGAGATGAAATTCTTCTTCGTACTAATAAATCGTAATGCATGAAGGTGAAGGTGTATGTATACATGTTCATTATTCGCTGCACATCGCGTACCACAAGTTATGATTACAATCATTTAGTTTGATGGATAGCGGATTATCGCAGATATAACGTCGGTAGGTACATGCTTTATCGACATATTATTTTTATCTCACAATATAAATGTTTAAATAAAGCCATAAAATTGTTTTAGGATGGCGTTATAGTTTTATAACTTAACTACTATTTATTACGGTTTTATTAATAGCTACCTAAAGATAGGTAAGTATCTATTTGTTTTGTAAGAAAAAATAATAGTTGCCCACTGAATCATAAACTAAACTTGGATCAAAACATATGACTTGATGTTTAGCTAAATAAAACTAATCCAGTTGTTGTAGAAGCTGTGTCATCCCGGGGGTTTAACGACACAAGGAGAGAAAACAATTTAACATGACTTCAGTTGAGTTGTTGAATAAATATTAATAACGCTAGTATATTTTAAGTTTATAAATAAAACCGTTTCGTTTAAAGGTCTATTCGGTGATCGACATCGCCGAGGGCAGGTACGAGTGAAGCCGCGGGCTGGGCTATTGTGAAAACTGTAAAAATGTAGTACCTAGGTATGTTATGTTGAAATCAGTAAAAGAGCTGAATAGTGTAGATCGGCCGAGCGGGCCGCGACCTGAATGTGCATTGTATCAAATAAAACAAGGTTACGATTCGTAATAACGATTAGTGGTCGGCGGCGGCCGGTGGTGGTGACTGGTGGCTGGTGGCTGGTGGCTGGTAGCGGGTATATTCGAAGGCTGCAGGAAAACGAGAGCCTTCCTTCCTTCACGCTCCAGCGCCCTTCCTTCACGAACCGTTCAACATTTCCCTGAACGTGGTCAGTGTTAGCATATCGTTAATGGCTTATTTACTCGTGTGTTATTATAAAATATCGAGGTTTTCGCATATTATTTTAAGGTATTGCTCAAACGAGTACAGTGGGTACATTAATACACGTCAATTTTTTATCTACCACCGCCACCGCTTCCAAAATAGTCCACGCCCGCGGCTTCCTCGCCACACATCGTGCTGCCCGCGGTTCCTCCTACAATTGCCGCGTGGTAGGTACAATTTATCATTTTCTAGGTGGAGTGCTCGACGACGACAGGTGTGACGTCACCTGAGCACTAATCGAAGTTAGGTTGTAGCCGGCGGCCGTGGGCGCTCCGCATCGATCGCCCGCCGGCCGCCGCGGCCGCCCGACGCCCACTCGACGGGCAGACACAATAGGTATAACATCAACATCATTGTTATACAATTAATAGTTCCATCAATACTGGAGCAGTTCATTCGTAGAGCTGAATGCGTACAGTCTCTCTAACAACCTTACTTCACAGTTCAAAACAACAATTTTGTAATGCCACGTTGCGGCATGACATGCAATACGTGCTGTCACTCATGCATGACCGTCTAGCTGTAGTGATTGACGTGCATGACACGCAAACTACGTGCTGGCCGTTGCTTCACTGTACTGATTGATAGCAAGCATGATGGTCCATCATGCAGCGTGACATTCACGTAAACGTTTCATGTCATGCAAGCATGATCGTTTATGGACACTTTAATGATTCCTTAACTTTAAAATTTTCATACATTTTTATGCCATTTTGCAGGTTTTTTTCTACATGACGATGCTGCTACCAAACGGCTCATCTGATCAGTTGGACATCTATAGCGATCAGAAAGTCCTCCATGTACTCTCTCGATGACCGTCAACAGATCATGCCCCGATCAATCCTTCACGGAGAACCATAGCTTCAAAGTGACCTCGATTGTATTAAAATCTTGCCCTGTTTCTAATTATCCGTCCACCTATGTATGTTAGCGAGACTTCAGACAAATTGAACTAAATATAACTATTGCTTTACTTTATACTTACAATTGCATAAGCGTATTGCAAAAGCGTTGCGTTTTTTTTCGAACATCTACGGATTGAACTATATTATGGCAATAAAACAAAACACGTGCGACGCTGAAGCAAAACAATGCTCAGAATATATTTAAGCACTGTCTTGTGTTGCCACTATGTAAGCACTGATATGCGGGATCTGGATGCCAGATCGACTGGTCCCGTGCGGTCCCGACGAGCGAGCGCACACTCATCACTCAATTGGAGCGTCTAATCAGTTTAGAACGCTAATACAGACGTGGGTGGAAGGAGCCCACCGCACCAACCACTGACCGCTACGTCGGCGAGTGACGGAGTGTTGCCGGTACTAATGTCGCGATGTATGTTGATTACGTGATGCTGAGGTGGGTAGTTGGTGCGGCGGCGGCGGGCTCATTAGGCGGGCCTCGGCCCAGCGGTGACGAATTCGTTCGTCAGCTAAACGTTGGGCGTTCGTATGCAGACAGATGATGTTGCAATTTTACAATTATTGAAGGGATGCGGGAAAAAAACGTCGAGGCGTAAATATGACGTCATCAGCTCACGCTAACAGCCAAGCGGTACAGGCTAAATACAAAAAAAGTTGGGATATTCTTAAAAAAAATGAATTATAAGACATATAAAAACCTAATGGCTTCTTTCACCACTTCCTGATATTGTAACAGATAGTAATCTTAGTGATAAACTAATCTATCAGATAAATCTGTGTGATAGACCATATAAAATATTTAAGATATAGGCAATCAGATACCTGTGAAACCAAAAAAACAGGCTATCTGTCAGATAATCTGCAGATAGGGTATCTGGAACTTTATCAGCAAGCGGTGTAAGAGGCCCTATATATTTTAATAGTGACGAAACCTTATTTTAGATGCAGTCTATATAAAGGTGTATACAGTCTTTAACATTTTACTATCCATAGACAGTACAACGGATCGTAAACATTTTGGTTTCACCTCAGCAGTGCTATTCTGTAAGCGTATTTATACAACTCGATCCTGAATCCGCAGTGAGATTACAAATTGGCATTCTATAAAATTCAACAATAATCGAGTTCTACGTCAGCGCTACAGTTGCGTGCGTGGCGGCGAGTTGAACTACAGCCAGGTGAGATTTTGACGTTTGTTAGTATGGTATGACGTTTAAAGTGGAATTCTGTAAGGGAATCCCGCGCTCACTTCGACCAACACTACGCACTTCATATTCGAATTAATCTGTCAAAAGTGCTATTCTGTAAGCGTATTTGTACATCGATTTCGACCTCGACCTCGATTTCTACAACAGCGCCGCCGTTGCGCGCGTGGCGGCGAGTTGAACTACAGCAGGTGAGATTTTCACGTTTGTTAGTATGGTATGACGTTTATAGTGGCATTTTGTAGTGGAATTCTGCGCTCACTTCGACCATCACTACGCACTTCTATCTCGAATGTATCTGTCAAATTAAAAGTTAGTGTTTTGTAAGCGAGATCATTGTCGAGACGTGAAAATTTTTTTAAAATGCAAGTTTTGTGGCTTTGTAAGCTTTTAGCAAACCTAAAGTAAGTATTATACGTGTTTTTAAAATTGTTCTATTACCATTTTACCTACGGTTAGGTACAGGGTACAGTGTACCAGAGCCTAATAAAATCCTCTGTGCAAACAACCTTTTTACTCCTTTGGGTGAGTTTGCTATACTATCAAGAAGTTTCAAATCTCTTTGGTCGCGCGCGTGGGAGTGGCAAAATTTTTTGATTCATGACTAGCATCTTAAAGGACAATAAATTTATGTAATGGTATTTTAAACTTCTTGTAGGTTGTTTTAAAATGTACTTATAATTTCAGGAACCAGAGCAGCTTGATGACCTAATATGACGGAAGACGCCTATATATAGCCAGGAGAGTGAATTAAAATTAAATAAAATTTGTAAATTTAAACTAGAATAGAATTAAAATAACAATATAGCCTATTAAAATTACAATATAGCAGATTAAGTTTTTGACATGTTTTATGTACCTACCTACTTAGCTTAGTTTTTTATATGACAGATTATTTTGTTTAACTGATTAATATACCTATTACTCAAAGTAATACTCCTGATTTTTTGTTGTTGCATTGATTTTTAGGGTTTCGTACCTCAAAAGAGAAAAAAGGTACCCTTACAGGATCACTTCGTTGTCCGTCTGTCAAGACCATTTTTCTCAGGAACACTTGGAGGTATCAAGTTGAAATTAATATCAAATACTCAGGTCTGCAGTCCCTTAAAGCTGTGAAAAAATCAAACTTCTAAGTCAACGAATATGTCAGAAGATATGGCCGATTTTGCCGTATTCTTTAGAATCTTGGTCATCAAAACCTATGGGGTATTCCGGTTGACCTAGATTCTTGAAATTTAGCAATAAGCAAGGTCTTATAGCACAAGTAAAGGAAAAATTCGAAAACCATAAATTTGTCTAAAATCTTTTTTTCTTGTACCAACAAACGTAACTTTGCGTAGGTATGAAATTAACGATTTTCTAATTATTTCTTTAATTAAGTTTGTAGGGAACCCTCAGGGCGCGAGTCCTACTCGCGCGCGTCGGGTTTTTTAATTAGATTTCTACTAGGTAATAAATGCAAAACTCAAAATTGTTTGTTACTCAGCTCAGTCGACACTCAGTTACAATAAATTATAATAAATAAATGTATCAGACTATTGGCTAAACACTCTGTTTTTATTCTACTGCATGAGTGTGCAGTGCAGTCCAGGCATTCAGTGCGGTCAGTGGAGGCATCCACGGACTGCACTGCACACTCCTCGATACTGGTTTTCTATTATACTTATTCATAATACCTTACTGTACCTACCTTACTGTTGGTGAATCAAATAAATAAAAAAAACAAATTATAAGTATGTGATCAATTGCAAAATATTAACTTATAATAAACTTTATTATAAAATTTTAACAAAAACATTATTTTTTACAAAATATTTCAATGTTTATTATACACACGCCATCATAATAAGTTAGGTACACAATCACCACTTTTTATATTTCTTTATCCCAATACTCTATGTACTATGCATCTAAAACGACCTTTTGAAACACCAATTGTACCTTCCACCGGGTCGAGTGTCTCTGATTATGAGATGCTTCTGGAGTGCAGTCTGCTGTATTTTCTTGGACATTTAGTTATTATAGGCGTCATGAGGAACACGCTCGCTGTGCATAGACCGAGGTAAAATGCCAAGAGTCACCTGAAAAATACATTGAACAGTTATAGTTAGGTGTAGTGCACAAAATATGTATTGTTTAACAGTGGTCACATACCTAGGTTATTGCAAGGAACTTTACCTTTATTCGAGTCGAAATTCCTTTGCTTCGACGTTTCATAGGTTTCAATAGAGGACTTATCATCTTTATATAGTGAATTAATCCTTGACATGATAATTTTTGCATTCCATCAGCTTGTCGGACGCATTTGGTAATTAACTAAAGCACGCTCCTTTTCTAATACAGATTTAATTAAAAACAACTGAGCATTAATTACACCAAAATCAAAGAATTAAAAGGAAAACTGATCAAAAAAACAAATGAAATCAAATTGGACTAGGTATGTTTGTTTATATTGTTTTTTTTTATTATTTTTAGGAGGCACAAGCTCTATGCTTGACATTACAATGATCACATTATTTACTGTTTAAAGTTAATTTGCACTATCATTTATCTAGACTAATAAATTTTAAACAAAATAAAACATTTATTTTGAAGATCTATGCATTAATTTTTCGAAATTAAGCAGGAAAAGATAAAATCGATTCATCGATAACATAAATTCTGTAATGTGTCAGTCCCTACCGCAACGATTCATAATTCTACACCCACTTCACTTCGCAGTTGGCTTGTTTTGTTTACAGAATTCGGAATCAAGGTCTTTCATGATCGGATGCGAAGTGTAGTGACCAGTGACTTGCAGTGTTGCCATATCTGTAACCCGTAATTCTGTATTGGATAGTCTAAAAATCTGTATAAAATCCACTGAAATCTTCTAAAATCTGTATATTGATTTTTAAAAATCCAATGAATTAGTAGTAGTCTTTTGAAACGAACTTTTTCGAACGAAGGCTTTTCATAGAAAAAAACGCCACCGGTTAGGATTGCCATAATAAAACAATTTAGTACCTACCCAAACAAATAATAAAAAAAACACCCCAAAACTAAAACGAATCCTTATTTCCAAATGTAAATCACCGTGTAATCCATGTATTCTATTCTTTACTTCTATTTTAACCATATTTAACATAGATTACGTTAAATTACAAAAATCTGTATAAAAGTAGGGCAAAATCTGGTATCTGTATCGGTAGTCGAAAATCTGTATAGATATAGATAAATCTGTATATATGGCAACACTGAATTGCAGATTTTCATCAATAACTGCATTAGACGATCATTCATCCGTCACTCACCGCCTAACCTTGATATAACTGACAGCATAACCTAGCGTGTACGGGGTGCCTACGCCGCCATCTTGACAAACAAAATGACAATGACAGCTGACAGACAGAAGTCAGCCATCTTGTCATTCGTTTTTTTTTAATGGTTTAACGGCCAGTTGGAAACAAGTCACTAAAGGCCATCGTAGTTTTAAACCACGAATACATTACACCGCAGTACGGCCTCCGGCAACTAGGGCCATTTGGTGATCCACACTGCAGCTAACGCCGCACTAAACTGATAGTAGGTGTTGTGTCGATTTAACAAGGGACTATTTGGAACAATTCGGTAGAGTCGTTACACGCTTTTATTTAACAATATACACTTTCAATATACATTTTTTTGGAAAACTAAACAAAAATGACAACCGTCTCCGACAAAATACCGCCAAAAAGCCGCTAGGAAAATCTATGTTTTTTTTGCTTTTAGGCGGGATTTTGTCGGAGACTGTTGTCTTTTTATTTAGTTTTCCGAAAAAATGTATATTGTAGGTTTTGGTGTATATCTGTGATAGTTTTATATGCAACAAGTGCCTATTAAAATGTATATTGTGCGGGATAGTTAAATAAAAGCGTGTAAACGACTCTACCGGATCGTTTCAAAATGTCACTTGATAGACTTCATTAAACCTACTATCGGTTTAATGCGGACATGAACCTGCAGTGTGGATCACCGAATGGCATGCACTAGTTGTGCCCTCGTGGAGGCCGTGCTGCGGTTTTATTGAAAATCGCCTACTAACTCTAGTCGTGCTCTGTTTTTATGGAGGCCGTGCTGTAACCGCCGCTGGTTTAAATAAATATAAGAAATAATACTTTAAATAAGACAGGGCTGTATGGACGAAGCTTCCCTTGCCCGTCCTCAATAGAGGACAAACCAATGACAATATCTATGATTTTTGTTTTGTTTTTTAAATTGGGAGGCAAGAGCTCTGCATTGCATTACATTCATGCTCATTTATCACATTATTTATTATTTGAAGTTGATTAAACACTATTTTATCTAGACTAAGAAATTTTAATCAAAATGAAACATATATTTTGAAGTTTCACTCCATTATTTTACCAAATTATGCTGAAAAGATAAAATCGATTCATCGATAACCTAAATTCTCTAATGTGTCACTCACTATTCTTCTCTTCACAATTTGATACTCACTTCACTTCGCTAGTGGCTTGTACTTGTTTACAGAATACGAAATCAAGGTCTTTCATGATCGGGTGCGAAGTGTAGTGACTTGGCGATGTGATTATCGAGTTTTAACTGTTACTTTACAGAATTGCACTGCAGGAGTGACTCATTAATTTATCGAGCACTTTGCGGAGGTAGGTAGTGTGCGCTGGTAATTAGATTTCCAGACGGATTTCAGACGAAAAATGCATTAGAGATGGTGAAAGAATTGGAGTGACTCGACGCGTGCCATGCGCGAGCGTTCGTAACAATACGTCAAAGATATGCGTGTGATGTACGAATAGGTATACTAGGTACGACTAGGTATACTAGGTGCGGCGGGCTACTGGGACGTAGGTAGACTACCAGCCTGTTACTACGGCAGGGTGTGTAAAATAAATGTGTATAAAACAAATACGGCTTCATTGGCGCAGTGGAGAAGACGCGGCCTGTGATGTCGAGAGGTGGGAATTCGATCCCCGGTCGTGCCATACCAATAGGTATTCTCAAAATTTAAGTACATTTACTCACTGCTCTCAAACGGTGAAGGAAACCATCGTAAGGAAACCTGCATACGCTGATGAAGGAATTCTTGGGAGCTTGTGAAGTCCACCAACCCGCACTGGGCTAGCGTGGTGGACTATAGCCCTAATAGGCCTGAGCTCCAACAACGGGGACTTATCAATAGGCTGTTGATTTGATGTACTGAGCGTGTGTACAATGAGTGCAGGGTGCGGTGTGTGTGTGTGTGTGTGTTTATGTGTAAGGGTGTGTGTGTGACGTACCGTATGCGGTTGGTGACTCTGTGCGCGCTCTCGACGGTGACGAGGAAGACGGCGTGCGAGCGCGACGAGTGCTCGTTCATGTCGGTGCGGCCGGCGGCGCGCTGCCGGTTGCCGGCGCGCAGCGCGCGCGTCATCTCCGCCGCGGACTTGCACACCACTGACGTCATCTCAGGGATGTAGAACCCGTTCAGCTCCTGCGCACACACACACACACACACCGTGTCACACTCCCGAACCCCGACTCCAACTACACATTGACCCTTGATATGAGAGGAGGAGAGAGGAGTGTCAGGGTCACGCTACTCGGCGCTCCGTTGTTTCGATCCTGCCTGCCTCTACTGTGTGGGAGCCTCGCTCCATACCATATACCTACTTATTGTGAGTCGAAGACAATACTTTATTTGGTTTCTTAAGTGCCCCCCGTCAAGGACAGAAAGTGAAGATGTGTATGTAGTAGAGTTAAGTAGAATCCTTTGCAACTATACGCATTAACCTTGCGCAAATGTGGTGGTCGGATGCGCACGAAACTTGCTTTCTATACAGCATGTGTGAGGATGCACGACTCTGAGAGATATACATAATGTATAGCATGGTCGTATGTATAATACGCATATATTAGATATCAAATAATAAATCAATAATGGCTGGTAGCAATATCTATTTCATTCACTCATTTTGACATTGAGACTCTTACATGGTCCATGTCTTCTGGCAAAATCACAGAGAGTCATACAGAGAGTGCAAAACGCATGTGCCCGTTTCTGCTTTCATGTTCCTCCTCGTACACATGTCACACCTTTTCTAAATAATGCCAAACTGTTGAAGATGACTGCTCGCAGGGAATTGCATCTCGCGGTGCTATTGTTCGGAGTAATGAAAACTCACCGGCCTAAATACCTGCATGATAAACTTCGGTGGAACGTACGTCAACGTCCTGCAAGACAGGCGGGTGGGTATCGGGTGCTGGTGGTGCCGCGACACACTACCGCTGGGTTTCAGGGGAGTTTTAGGTACAAGGCATCAAAAATTTGGAATACTATACCACCGCCCATTATGGATTGCAGAACAAAAAATACCTTCAAAATCAAACTCGTAGCATATTTTCTCAACCTGCAAACCCAACCATGATGCTTTGTACCTATATCTTGGTATATTAAGTAAGATTTTCATCTATATATTTATTTATTTATTTATGTACTATATCAATTACTACTTTAAAATACACTAATTATGTACCTTTAATTATTACAAATATAAATTATTATTATTATAATATAATGTATGTCTACTTTTGAACGCACACACACACACACACACAAACACACACACACACACACAAACACACACACACACACACGGGGACATCTAGCTAAGGTCCCCAGCAGAAAAACAGCGCTGCGCCTCCTGGGTGCAGCACTATGCTGAGCTGGGGACCTTTTTACGATCACAGCATCGTCTACCACCTGATTTTATGTCAGGTTAATTAATTAATTTCACTTGTATATTTGTTGTGATTATCGAATAAATTATTTTTTCTTTCTTTTCGTCTTTCTTTCAATTATCTAACGCCAGCGTTTCGTCCCCGCCGTAGCCCGATATTGTTGCGAACTATTTTATTTTTATGCTCGAGCTATGTTAGGCATTTTTGGAATCTGTTTTCCTGTAATTCCCTGCGAAGTAGCTAGATTTGATTTTGGGGATATCAGGAAAAGACATCCAGAAATCCCCCACGTGGGGGCGGGCGGCCGTGGAGGATCTCCGGAATAATCTCTAACGTGTAAGTACTGTACCGCACGAGCACTTCACCCAACGCGGGCCGCGGGGCGCGCTTGTCATCACATATTTTCCTGGCACAGACTCATGAATGAATTGCTGCTTGATATTCATTTGTTCTCAGTTCCTCCTCAGAACCGCAACCTATCGAGGAGTCAAATATGGCGAGAATGTTGGCACAAGCCTCAGAAACATTAACGCAGGCTGGAGGGCGCCACGCCCGACACTCGCCCGAGGCGACTTTAAGATCAAGGCAGCCCCTATTAAATGCAGCACTAGGTAAGGACCTTACGGATTTTTGGAATTCGCCAAAAGCATGACTTGCATACCAAATTTAGTGGCGGTTAACATTTACATAGTGTTTAAACGGTCATTAATTGTAGTTAATTAACGCCAATCCATCAAGTACCGACTACTGTAGCGACACCTTCGTGTTGTATCGCCATTTGTGTGAAATAAACACAGTTTTGGGAGGTTTTGTTAATTTATATTTTTTTGACAAAAATCCACATCACGGATTTTCTATTTGAAATTAGAATACTTATATATTTTATGTCAGTTGTCCACTATAATTATTAGACTTGTCTTTTCTCTTAGTCCGCGGGGTACCTACTGGCTAGTACGACTAGGTATATTAAACTGCAGCGGAGAGCTATCATCGCCTCATGTATAATTCAAAACGAATAAAAAGTGAATTTCTTAACAATTTTGGCCAAATTGCGCTTTCATTTGGGCCGCAGCGCGACCATTTCAGACGATTGTTCATTTATTTTTAAACGCAATAAACAATACGAGCAGACAGCAGACAGCGCACACTTAGCAGTTGCCGAATACATCCTTATATTGTACTGTAGTATGTCATAGGGAACTTTGTTCAGCCAACTATAACTTTCCGTAATAGACGTTTAAAATCATACATTATTCAACGAATGTATATCAAAATAAAGAGATGGACGTCATTACTGTAACAAGAACAAATAAATAAATAAAAATTAAAAGTAACAGGTAATAAACCTACCTATACCACAGAGGACATATAGTTACTACCTATACATAAATTCCTTAAAGTTTGTGAGGGTAGTTTTGGAAAACATTATAGGTATAACAAGGGAGCATCGCGTGACAAGTGTCTATAAAGCTGGAGCGATGTGTCGATAATGTTAAACAGTCTGGTGTTGCTGCTCGCGACGTGTCACACGGCAAAGGTAGCTTGTGTCGGTGATCTGATCACGTGTGGTGCACTGTACTTTAGCTGACAAGTTATAGTCCCCGCGAAATTTCCTAGCGGCTGAATGAATATAGTCACAGATTGTTTGCACACCGCTGACAGTGTGTATAGTGTATGCGTGCGTAAGTGAGAAAGTGTGCCCGTAAATATATCCAAAAACTTGAAAGTTTGATTCGACTGATCGAATCAATTACCTATTTTTTGAAATTGAACGAGCATCTCTAGTGAACCCCCACAGCTCCCCTTTGACACCTAAAATTAGTCGACTTCCATTATGACCTCAGAAATTATAAATTAAACAATCACGCTATTAGTGTGAGCGAGTCTGATCACTCTATGAACGCACACATGCACACCTTTACATTTCCTGAGGAAGATATTGTTCGGAACTCGGCTAGTTTAAATTTTAATTAGTAAACTCAACCGATGACAAAATATCCGTTTAAAATGGAGTCTGTACAAATAAGTGACGATGCGACGTCGATGGGGTACCAAGCCTGTGTTGTATTGATGGCTGAACTCGACCGTACTGAATGGGTCGCGTGTTGGATGCGCGCCAACCAACCAAACATACAACCAGCCAACCAACCGGTGGCACTATCAGAATATAATGGAATAATGGATAGGGGGGGGGGGGGTTGGCGTTCATTGTAACCCAATAAGTACTAAAAGGTTGAATCAGACGCGCTATCGCAGCTGATATCGATATAGAGCCGTTATCGACAATTTAATTTATGCACAGATAACACCGCGCGCGGCTCGGGACTAAGACTTACCCAGCCATTGAGCACGACAATATATATTATACCAAACTTAGATGCAACCAAAGAAGGTACGGTACTCTCTTAGATTGATGGAGCTAAAATCTATTTGGTGGTTGCCTTAGATTACACAAACGAACACTAGGCTCGGGGCACGATACACGCTCGCACACGCACGTAATTATTATTAGTATTTTCCACTAAACTACTTGTAGGTACTATTATTTATTCTGTGACTCTAAACACAGTATTAACGAGCGAACTTCGTCGTTTTGGTTTTAAACCAAACAAAGTATTGTCTTCGATTCAAACTTACGTACGATCTTACACCGGTTGTCATATCAAAAACCCTGACTCAACGGTGGAAGAAAACATAAGGTACACAAAAAGATAACTACCTACACATGATATGGAGAACGCAAACCATCCCACCGATTTCTATGTGTTTTGTTTGTTTCTACAAACGGCCACGACCCGCCGGCGCACGACCACATTATGTCGCACATTATGTGTACAAGAGGACACATCACGGTCGGTAATGAGGTCCGACAATTACACTCCGCAAGGTCTGTATGTATTCACCATTAGCGGCCGCTGCACACACACACTGCCGTGTTACTGTGTACTTGACGTACAGTCGACCGCACGTCCGTGGAAACACTTTGACTTTGAGCTGGCCTAGGCTACTAGAGAGTTTCAATCAATGCTATGAGACCAGTTTGTACTGGTTTTGTTTTTAAACCCACACATATATAATGCAATGTGGCCAACTTAGTGCTTTCGGCACTAGATCTGGTGCATTTTTACACATGTCAGCGCTCAAAATTTAATTTTAGTGCCTAGTGCTTCTTTTAGTGCATTTTCAGTTACCGCATTAAATCATTGTGAAAATGGATCACTAGTAAATATCGTAAAAAGTACAGAGCGAGCGTGTTCCGAAATCCGAATTCATGATAATGTCCCATGAAATCTGGAGGAATCACTGCTTCTGTAGAAAATTTCATTCATTTTATATGTGAAATCGACGCGTCAATTTCAAATCGATCGAGGCAGGCAACACTGTTTTGTTTTCTGTCGCGCAAAAAAAAGTATTTACTGACTGTGCTCACCGACTTTGATTTTATATTTTGTAAGGAAACTAAATTGTTATTTAATTGTTATGTACCTTTACTCATATAAATTGTTGCGTTTCTTTTATTTTTAAACATCTAGTGCTCATTTATTGAAAAGCCTGTAAATCTAGTGCTTTTTTAGATTCGTTTAGTGCCCAAACGTCCAAGGGAGTTGGCCACACTGGCCGCAAGAAGCACGTTGTGTCAATGTTGTCTCTTGTGTCTTAGCGTCCGCACAGTCGTGATTGCAATTAGTTATTGTTGACCATGTGTGTCGTACACGACATGCCGCTTCTAATGGACACCTTACAGGTGGACTTGTCATAGACAACTAAGTTCCGAGGAGCGCCGGGTGGACGGGTGGCCACGAGTGGCACGAACCTGGTTCCACTAAAACTGACGCTGTCTTGTCCGACTGTCTGTGGGTATGCCGCGTAACTCGACACTTGACTATAATTGGACTGATTCCGTAATACAAGGGAACATTATGGAAACACAGCGCGACTCCACAAAGCCACGCTGTAACGTGTACGACAATGGCCACATTTTCAATACTAACACAGGAAACCCTGGCACGAAACATCCACCTTCCTTGTTTGTACAAATATAGCCGGCAAACTTATTGAATAATGACATTGACTGCGCAGAACTGAATTATAGGTCTCCTCGGGGGGTGGGGAGCGAACGGATCGAGCGCGCTATCGGTAGATCAGTGGGCGGGCTGCACGCGCGAACATTCCCCCCGTACGTCACTCAATGTTCAACAAGTTTGCCGGCGAGTGGTCTGGACGCTCACCTGTCCCCGGATGGTGAGCTTCTTGCAGTCCTTGTGCAGCAGGTCGCGCACGTCCTCGAGGTAGAGCTCCACGTAGGAGCAGGAGACGAGGTGCGTGAGGTCCGGCGAGGCGCTGGTGTCGATGTGCGCCCAGATGTGTCTGAAGGCGCGCGGCACGAGCCCCTCGCCGCCCGCGCCGCCCTCGCCGCCCTCCATCGTGTGCGTCTTGCCCGTGCCCGTCTGGCCGTACGCGAACACGCACCCGTTGAACCCGTCCAGCACCGACGACACCAGCGGACGCACCTGACAACACACAACACATCACTTACACCACCCACCCAGGATAGGAAGCCATGTTGTAAGCCTATCAAAAGACGAATGACAAACATTGGCTGGTAATAATTAAATTAAAATTAATGTGACTTAAGTTTCGTTAAATTTTAAAAACAATTGTTGCACAAACTTGATGTTTGCGGAAGTTCGTTGCGCCGCTTCTTTTTCTAGACGCTAACACTTAGGGCTGTATTTATAATAGGCGGCGCCGCCGCTACTTTGTGAGTTTTGTACGGGATCTATTGGTATAACAGCGGCGCCGCCGCTGCTTAATTAAATCGTCTCACACAAACTCATGTTATCCCGCACAGAGCGGCGGCAGCGCCGCTTTTTATAATACAGCCTTTACGAAGTGGCGGTGGTAAAAAAAAGTTAACGTATATAAATGTACCAGAAAAATATAACACAATCATGCAATGAAACGCGACAGTTCTGTGAGCACCGACCGTCAGTGCCCGCGATGAGGAACCAAGTTCCTTCTAGTTTTAACTTTACCATCATTGGACTAGGACTAATTACTTAATTGGGAATTTGTGTGTACCTAGAGTACCTACCTATAATATGTAGGTATGGGAAGTAGATTCCTTCCGTAAGGTAAGCTGCTAGAAGCCTTACTAAGTACATTTCTTAGGTCATGTTGCCTCATTTAGCTACTGTCTATTCCGGCTATGTTGGGCCGGTCTTACAAATAATTTTAGAGGGCATACTGGTAATTCATTAAACTACTTATGTATATAAGGTTTCACAAAAAATTCAGTCTTTGCACAAAATAATTTTGTGGTGTTTTTGAATGAATATTTACAAAAGAAGAAACTGACTGATCAACGCACAGCCCAAACCGAAAAGACTTAAAATTCTTCACAAGATTCCTCACATAGCTCTGATGTCCACCAAGAAAGGGCTTTTCTACGCGGGCGAAGTCGCGGGAAACGGCTAGTATTTCATAAATAATGTACACTACAGAATCTGGATGGGAATAAACTAAAAATAAAACAATAATAGTTCCGCGACGCACGGAGCGGCTGAAAATATCTGGCGGTGCGTAAAGAGTGGGCGCTGGTGACGTCACGACCGGCGCGAGCGCAGCCTTGACTCCCTCCCTATGGCCGGCGCGCGCGCATACAATGCACTGTTTGCCGCGAACAAAAGGCAATAATGAAAACACAATCACATTAATATGTTTGTTCAAATACAACTTTTAGTTTGTACACACACGTGTTACATACAAGTGGAGTACTGTGTGAAGTACCTATGACTTCATTCATATCCGCCGACACGGCCGCGGCCCACCGCTGGGCTAAGCGCGGGCGCGGGCGAGGGGGGTAATAAATTCACTACAAAATGTGGTTCTCCTTATTCTGTACGAACTATTCCTTCATGGAACGAACTAATCAGTTTACTGAAGTTCAGAAGACTCCTGGGTCACCAGCTGAGCCAGCAGCAGCCGCCAGGAACAATATGACGAGTAACAAAATATAGAAACGAAAGAAGACACAGGTAGGTACCTACTGTTAACAAAGTCTTGATAAGGATAAGCCACTGTGTAGTGTCTTCAAACACTTGAAACATAATCAGAATCCTTGAGCTAAACAAAGGATGTTTCTTGATAATAAACAAAATTAGAAACTAACAAAAAGTATGTTCAAGGTGACGTGCTGCCGGTAGTACAAACTAAATTATATAAAATCTCCCACTCAAATAATTTAACATTCTCGTTTTCAATCAATTTGTGTCAGTATAACGCAAACTTGCGGCAGAACGTGGCCTTAAGTCGCTCAGCGAGCTGTGGAGACAGCTGGAGTGATCCGGGATAAGGAGATCCAACCATCACTAAGCTGTTGCATTGTAACTCATATTCAAGGCAACATACAAGTGAAAAGAGAACCGGAGAGAAGAAGAACATATAGTCATAAAAATTTTCACCAAACTCTGTCGCCAATGGTATTTAGAAATTTAATTATACAAAAGTCCAAAAATCCCTTTTCTGAGCTACTATGTCAATAAGTCGCTTTGGAGGTCGCCAAACGTCATTAGGAGATGATCCTCCCAGAAGCAGAAACAATCACGAGTGTGTAGCGCGGCGTGGACCGGCCGGCTGAATGAGATAGCCGGCAGATGGATGAAGAAGGGGATGCACCGGATGTGGTGGACCGCCTTACGGAAATTTCATGTCTATGGTGGACGTTTAAAACTTTTACTGTAGCATATCATTGTACATTACTGCATGTAACGTAACATGGTTCAGAAGATTTAGAAGATGACTCAGAAGATTCAATAGAAGATTGAGATGACCCTAATGTGTCCACAAATCACTATAGCGGCAGTATGCTGACAGCCTTGTCCCGAAGATGCGCTGCCAGCTGTGTTGGCCGGCTGGCAGGCTGCGGCACCGCTGTCGGTACCACTCGCCCACAGCTCACTGACTCATTGCTGTATTGTTTTTTACAATAAATCCGACGAAACCTCCGCCTTGGTCGGCGCGCCATTGAAAGTGTGTCCGAGGACAAGCGTGTTTTTGTGTAGTTCGACAAGTGGGCTGCGGCCGGCGGCCGGCGGCCTGCGGCCGGCGGCCTGCGGTGTCTAGCAGTGGCGGATGACATCGTTGCACAAGGTTAGATCCACCTCATCGGATACTAACGCTGTTTCTACCTACACCTCGTTACAAAGTGTCTACATTTTAATGACATAATGGATGGAACAGAGGTCTACACTTTCCGCGTGCCATCTATACAGTGTGCTGACTCATAATAATTTATACAAATTATTTTACTAAGTAGGAATTAACAATTTTAAACACTGATTTACAAATTAAGAATAGAAAGCGACTCGTCGAATTCATGAAACTGCGCCCGGCCAGATGTGTCGTGTATCAACGAGATGATCATCACTAAACGCGGAGCAGAAACATTTTCAATGTTATCCTATTCTGAAATGTCTTGTGCTAGGACGGATTAGGATTTTGGTCTAAACATAACGTCCAGGCTAGGCTAGGGTTTTGGTCTATAAAATCTCAGGCATGTGTCTTATAAATGTAGTAGTAGGTAGGTAGTATTGTTATTATCTGTATTTACACTTGGGTGGAACAGGAACAGTAGGATTGTTGTTTGGTGTATGACGATCAGTATCTACCACGTGTGTTGGTGTACATCATCATCATATCAGCCTGTAGACGTTCATCATCATCAACAGCCTATTAATGTCCCCACTGCTGGGGCTCAGGCCTACCCTCTCAACGAGGGCGTGCGGGCTATAGTCCACCACGCTAGCCCAGTGCGGGTTGGTGGACTTCACATACGCCTAAGAATTTCTTCTTCGGCGTATGCAGGTTTCCTCACGTTTTCCTTCACCGTTTGAGAGCAGTCAGTAAATGTACTTAAGTTTCGAGAAAAAACCCATTGGTACATGACCCAGCTGGGGATCGAACTCCGGACCTTTCGATATGATAGGCCGCGTCTTATCCCCTACGCCACTGACGCTCTCTGCTGGACAAAGGCCTCCCCCAGGGATCTCCATGACGACGTTGGTGTAATGTCGTATGATAATCGGAAAATTCGGATCTTTACGAAAATCCTCAGATTTTTGCAAAAAGCCGGATAGTTGGAATGTGAGAATGAATTTTGTAATCATCCGAGCTATTTTCAGGATCTTTGCAAAATTCTGCGAAAAGAGCGCTGATTGGCCGCTTTCAACGTTACACATTTGACAGATGGGCGATGTTATAACTCGACTCATAAATTAGCCAATCAGCGTTCAAGTTTCCAATCGCCCTAAACAAACACGGATTTTTGCAAAGATCCTGAAAATAGCTCGGTTAATAACGAAATTCATTCTCACATTCCAATTATCCGGCCTTTTACGTCCTTGGATTTTCGCAAAGATCCGAATTTTCCGATTATCCTACTAAAACACACCACGCGAATGGTCCTCTCAAATGTTTCCTCAAGTCCGAGTGGTCCGTCCGGCTGGATTCGACACCGGACGCGATATCGGTAGGTAAACGTCGGTTGTTTACTGCGGTGTTGTCATACTCATACGTGTGAGACATTATTTTTGGCAGTCTCTCTCGTGCTACGTACGGTCGACCACACGTCAGCGGAAACAAAACCAGTACAAATAGTATTGAAACTCCCTAATAGACTGGGCCGGTTCAAGGTCAATGTGTTTCCACTGACGTGTCGGCTGCCGAGGGCCGTACGTTACGTTAAATAGCCTATAACTTTCCTCAAGAACCTTTAAATATAATAACCTTTGGGGCTATCAAATGCAAAACGAATTTTTCAAATCTGACCGGTAGTTCCAGAGATTAGCGCGTCAAAAACAAACCCTTCTGCTTTATTATATTAAAGCGTGACACACACTGAGCGGCGGCGTTGCGAAAGCGTTGCGTTTTTTTTCTGTTCTTCATACAAACCTTCGCCGCCGCAACGCTTTCGCAACGCCGCCGCCTAGTGTGTATCACGCTTAAGTACCCTATACCCATATCTAAATTATGATGGTGGTGGTTACAGTCAAATTAGATATCCGACGCTTGCACGGGCAGGCAAGTGAGTGCTGTCGTTGTATTGACCAAGCAACTACAGAGCCGGGAGGGGGGTCCCTCGCCCGCCGCCGCCGTCTAGACGGGGATCATACATGTTCTAGTGGGAAGGGTGGGCCTCTGGCCGAGTGAGTGGGTCTTCACGTAAAGGTACTGACCATCTCGTCGTAGATGGTGCCCGTGTCTGCGGCGGGCCCGTACGCCGCGTCGTACGTGAACAGCTTGTCCTGCCCCTTGGGGTTGTGCACCTGCACCGCGCCGCGCTCCGGCCACACAGACACCACCTGCGGCACACAACACACCATACATCACACACCATCATCATGTGTAGCCATTCCCATTGATGCCTGTTATAGGTTAATTAAAGCTGTAGAACATCGTTAATAAAATGTCTGGAGCTCTATTTTTGAATCGCTCTCCGTGCTTCGATCCTACTGATTTTCCTTCGACATCCGATACAAAAATCAGTAGAATCGACCGCTCGAAGCGAGGAGAGCGATTTAAAAATAGAGCTCCAAGGCCCAATGAAGGTGAGGGTGAAGTTTGTTAATGGCTGCGCAGGCGCAAGTAAATCAGGGAGTATAGTTTAACTTGAATATTAGTTTTGAACTGGACAGCGCAGCGCAACAACCCAATTCCTGATTCGCAACACCCCGCTTCGTAATTTTACAAACATAACATTGATTCAAATCAGGCAAAATGATTCTGCCTAGTCATCGACGAATCATCAGGCGCACCGACCCATATTATACAGATAATAATACCCCAATTAAATAGCTGATCTTCCGACAATACTCCATCCGAAATTGCCTGCGTTCAGTTTCGCGATTCAACAAAAACATTCCAAAAAAACAAACGACTGTACCCGCCGCGGCGGCTTGTCGCTGCTTCGCTTCTTATCATCGCCGCATAAATTATGTGCCTACAAATATTATAGGCCGGTAAAAAACACGATATTGTATGTGCAGTGTGTGCACACACAATAATTTCAAATGCCGACGTATTGTAACGAGCGGGCCGCGAGGAAACCGGGACCGTTTCAGTTGCAGCCAACAGTATAATAGCTTGGGCATTAATAAATAATTAATGATACATTAGTGGTGGGTGGAGTGTACTTCCTAGGCGTGTTAGTCAGTATGTTATGTATGAGTGAGCGCGCCGCCTATTGATTCGCCGCGTGTTTCCATGACTCCGTGGTGGACTTCAGCGTCTAACCCACCACCACCGTATTATTGACCAACCACCCGCGGCTTGTGACATTCCGCTTACACGAGATTTGCTTAACCTTTGGTCTCTCGTATTTAAAGGCTCCAGAACTAACATTATAAGCAAATCAAGTGTTAACAAAACCTCAGTGAAACCCTTACACCCATACATCCTGGTTAGATGACCGTGCGAGTTACAGTAACCAAGCTCACTCTAAAGGGTCGCAATTGCAAGAAACCTTGATCGATTACGAATGTATAGTGTTCGTCCACCGGACACCGGTAACGAGGAAACATTGCAAATGGAAAGTTGTGACGCAAAAGGAACAAACCTTTTTGTTGTCTAAGATAACACTGTTGCTTTTTGTGCCTTGGTTGCTCAAACCGCAATAGCTATACGTTTCGAACCTGGTCAGTTTGTGGTGTACCAATTAGATACGCATATAATGAAAGCTTAGATTTAATGTGATGTCTTCCCCGTGCCCGTGGGATGCCCACACCGTGTTAGGTGCTCGCTCGCCGCCGGGCTGTTAGTCGGGGGCCCATAGTCACACCTGTAAGGGCGCGTCAAACATTATTTTGTCCACCGGCGTTGTTTTGGCGGGGGCGGACAGTCGCTCGTACCATTTCTGTTGCGTCCGGCCCTTCGCTACCTATGGGATTTAGATAGAATTAAACAAAATCATGAACACACTGCAAGGGAAAACATTGTGAGACATTTCCTTGATAACTCTTTAGACGTCGATAATTTTAGATTTCAGTCTTTATATATTAACTTCAGTAATGTTGCTTGTGATTGTTCTGAGGTAATGTTCAGAGATTGATTTTTTTTTCTAAATGACGTAAAAGTAATTGGGAATAACAATAAAATCGCTCATGCACTGTGACGTGTACGTTGACGGTTGATGCGCGGACGCACGCGGCACGCGCGAAAGGCGACATTTCCAGTTTACGCAAGATAAGGATGTTGGTACAGTGAGTAACAAACAACTCGTATTATCCATTTGAAATTCAGTTGGCAAATAGTCAAGATTAGGGTTACTCACATCTGTGTGTAAACAAAGATACCTAACCCTCACCTGGAAAATTCGCTCGCTACAACAAACCGGCAGGCGGGCGTTGTTACTAGAAACATTGTATATTGCAGGGATCGAAATCAATCCATGCTGAAAGCAATATAGCTAACACCAGCACTTGAGAGGTTATATTTACTCTGAGATTTATTCTGTAAAAATCGTGGTCAAACCCCGACCTCGTCGTGCGTGTTTGTCTGTCTGTTGGTTCGTGTAATTTAGGTAATAGGTACTTGGACGGAGATAAGGTGACGGATCACCGCTTCACGCCACGTTTAAAATAACACGTAATTTGCGTACACTTGGTGGCAGGCTGCGGTAACCGCCGCCAGCAGTTTACGCAAGAAGATGCGTGCGGTAGTAGCGCGTCGCTGGCCGCGCCCGCAGCATGGAAACTCGGAATAAATAACAGTAGGTATTGTACCAAACTACCTATGTACCGTCATCATGAAAATCAGTTCATCGCCGGCTTAGTCGTAGGTACCACCAATTACAATGGCATATGAATAAAACGCGAACTGGACGGGGGTTTCTTTGAAATTGGGTTCTTCCACAAAAATAAATTTTTGTACGTAACGACACGTGCTATCTCAAAATAAGCTGGATGGATATTAATGATATTGCATTAATGCTATTTTAGTATGAAATAATAATAATTTTGAAGTGGCAACTAATACTAGGCCTGATAATTTGCATGAAGTAATTTCTTAGAATATTAATGTCGTACGCCTATGGGCAAAACATAGAGAAGCCAAATAAAATGTACCATCTTCAAATACTGTTAACCACCTATGGTTACGAATAAAGAGTTTGAATTTGAATTTTAAAAGAGGACATTAAATAATACTAAACATGAACAAGCCAAGCATTCTCGCGATGACCGAATGAGAATTAAATAATTAATAGTTTTGCGAGTTACAAAGGTCTAGGTTCGGTCGCGAGACTGGAATAGTTTTGTCATTATTCGAAGGAATCATTGAGTTTCTCCCAAAATGCAGTGTTGCATAGATTTCACCCGCCGCCGCCGCCGCCGCCGCCGCCGCCGCCGCCGCCGCCGCCGCCGCCGGCCGCGTCGCGCAAAAACTAACACCTCGATGTTCGTTCGATTCTTTCAACAACAATCTACCTACAATTACGAGACGTCGACGAGATGGAATTTATTTTGTCACTGCTTCAGTATCGTTTATTTGTGACAACAATGCAATCTCGCATTATTGTCATAGCAAATGAATACCGGCAGTGGTCCGCGGCGGACCGGCGGAGGCGTACAGTAGGCACCATATCGCTCCGGTGCTAAATTGAAAACAGCTAAAGCTTTTGCAAAATGGAAAATAGTCTGTTTCTCATACTGTGATTTGTCGAGCGGTTTACTTTGTATGGGTGGAAAAACTTTTGTATGCGATACAAAATACCTCACCGACACCGCACTAGACTCTATTAGGGAGGTAGGTATAGGTAGGTAGTACTGAGTAGTTTTTATTACAGCTTGCAAGGGAGATAACTTTCCGCCGTGACATTCATTAAAAGTGAACCCTGAACTCATTTCAAACGTATCTCTACCTATTCATGACACTGTGATGAAAACAGCTTTTGTATGTGCGACCTAGCTAGATGATACATGTCGGCCGGCCCTAGAGGCGGCGGGCCCGAGGCCGCCTCGCGCACTGGTCAGGTGATCGTGCCTAAATATGGAGCAGCCGCGTATGGACATTACTGCTCACCTACTTATGGGGTCGGCGTGCCGGCGTGCCCGCGTGCAATGCGCGTGCAGCGCGTACGCTACGTCTGTATTTATTTGTTTGTCGCTGCACGGCGGCGCCGGCGCGGAGGACAATTTATTTCTACCCACCTGCCCTACATACTTTATATAGTCTTTATATTACCTCGAGTCTTCGTTCTAGTTCATCAAAATAAGCGTCGTGTGTTGTGTTAAGCGTCTCAAGCAACTTGTGGGCAGGTACAAAACTGCAGTGCAGACACTACCTATTTGCAAGGTGTAATTCATTAATTTCTTCCGCACTCAATCATACATCATGGTACAGAGTCCAAGCTTCTGAGGGTGGACATTGGGTCGGATGGCCTACCCTTGACCCCGCGCCGACGACAAATACTTTTACTTTTAATTAGTGATAACTAGAAATACATGTGATTTTGTTTACTCGGCATATTAACCTGATTTACAGCTTGGAGTTACGCATTCGATACATTTGTGTTATGAATTGTAATCAGTAAGATTACTGCCTAATCTACTGACTCAAATCTAAAGTGCCTCGAGTGATGCACACACTCTACTATTTACAAACATGTCCAAATTGAGACTTTCACAATGAAGCCATTGTTAAGAACTCCTCCTTCAATTAGATCACAGGGTATACAAATCAGGAATGATGATTCACGGCACAAGAGTCTATAAAATCATCAGCTGTACTGAATCATGCAAAGATCTCTGACAATCTGTATTATTCAATGTCGAAAAATTTGATACTTAACTGTTGAAGATTATTAATTAATTAGATAATGAATGACTGACAACACTACGAAGCCAGTATGTTTAGGTGCACTTGTAGTGGTTTTGTCAAGTTTACATGCAGCTTAGTACCTAGGTATTGTGGCCTGACGCCTGAAGTGACGTACCACCCCCACTACCAAGAGAGTATACCTACCACTATCAGAGCAATGCAGTTGCTGTGCTGATGGTGGCGCACCAATCTCAAAATATTAAGCACAATGTGTAGGTAACACACTAATGTAGGCAAAGTAATTATTAATGAGCCCCATTGCACAATAGTTGGGCACTGTTCGGAGCGCTAGCCCTAGTCGGGCGCGGGCGGCGCGCACCTGCGTGTGTATAGGCGGAAATTTGCAAGGAGTCGGGTGCCGCGGGGCTCCCACACGCGTGATTCACGACGCGACGGAGCCCTGACTCTGTGACGTCCACTATCAATAACATATTGTAAGCTTGAGAACATTACTGAAGTAAAGAAAGACTAGAATATATTCATACCTAGTAATTATTGAACAATTAAATTGTTTGCTCATTTTCGCGTAATGCTTGTCCACAATGTTTGTTTGTTTACCAGGCACCAGGCACGCGAGCCCCGACTACTACTAGCCTGGCTGCCTGGCTGGCCGCTTACCTCCTCGTAGCCCTCGTTCTTTTCCTTGTCGGAGAGCGGGCGGCAGCGCACCACCACCTTCACGCACTCGTTGAGCGCCGTCCGCGGCCGCGCGGACTTCGTCTCCATCTTCCTGCACCCCTAGCTCCGCGTAAATAAAACCTAAACTCAAAGTCACCGATATCGATCCATTCGGGGTGTTCTCGCCATCACCTGCTCCTGTCGCTTTCGCACGATAAGACGACGAAATATTAGGAGTGAATAAATAAACTAACACTATTAAAAACGATAATGCACGATTAAATATTTATAAACGTAACAAATTCATAGAAAATCGTAAATTTAAATATACGAAGTTCGCGCACAACCACTACGAACAGACATCTCAACTCAACTGACGGGTTGCGTTCGCAAAGCATGCTTTTCAGCGTCAGATAATGTAAATAAAGAGAAGGTTTGTATCTCTACATCTTTCGGGAAACACATTTGAAGTAATTTTCAAGCAAAATAAACGCAATTTGGTCAACAGACTTGTTTGTTGTGTTTGACACTGTGAGTGTTGCTATTAAATAAACAGAAATCACATCGATGGATGGAGCTAGAAAACAAATCATGGCGTTAACTATGGTTTTATGGTTCGCGACCTAAGAACAAGGATCCTATATAACAGCTGCTAAAATAACAATAATAATCAGAGAGGGACACACTTATTACAAAAGTGGTAAGAGTAAGCAAGACAGATATAAAATCTTCTATCTCTATCTACGTATGGGAATTTTTTGTTGGGGGGCAGTTGATATGAACTGCCCCCCAACAGTCAACAGCCTGACTAAAATTGTGTTTGTTCAGTTTGACCCCGCCATATAAGAAACGTCTTCTCAAATTATTGGGGTAAAAGACTATTGCTATTTCATGCTATACGCTGATTACGGTTCTAATATGGTTCATTCTTTTTCTAAGTTCACGGACGGAAAAATTAATTCCTGCAAAGAAAACTCCCTTACTCACTTGACTGCTGCCATTGATTCGTTGAAAAAGATTCTACTATTTATTTCCCTGTTCGCTAAATATGGCAATAATACAAAAAAGTCATCTAGTTTGCTTCCAGAGCCGTAAATCCCACCCAGTCAGTATTAAAAAAATTATCTACTAGCGTTTTGTTTTCGAATTTTCGAAATAAAATTGATTTAAGATAAATTAATTTCAAACAAACAATGAGTACAATGACTAAACTCTGCTAGGTAACTTCAAGCGAACAGAACATGTCAACCAGTTTGACCATCAATCTCAAAAGAGCCAGTAAAATTTATCATGAAGGGGTAAGTTTCTAAAACATATTTACTATACCAACCTGCGATACACTGCTCTACTGACTGCTCTCAAACGGTGAAGGAAAACATCGTGAGGAAACCTGCATACGCCGAAGAAGAAATTCTTAGGCGCATGTGAAGTCCACCAACCCGCACTGGGCTAGCGTGGTGGACTATAGCCCGAACGCCCTCGATAAGAGGGTAGGCCTGAGCCCCAGCAGTGGGGACATTAATAGGCTGTTGATGAACCTGCGATAAATTGGGAAAGCAGGGCCTATGGTTGGGGTCAGTCGACTCGTAATGAACTGACCAAGTACCTACTTGGTTTTGTTGGGCCATGTCAGTATACATCTTTCCCCTTGGTTGGTCCGGCCCCGGTGTGTAGCTGGTTGGTTGGTTGCAGGAGACGATAGCGGGCGTGGTGGCGGTGGAGGTGTGCGGCGGGGGCGAGGGGGCGCGGCACGAGGGGCTCGCGCTGGCGCTGGAGGGCGCCGTCAGCCTGCAGCTCGGCGCGCGCGGCGCCGGCATCCTCGACGCCTTCTCCAACAACATCAAGGTACAATTAGTTCAAACAAACTGACCATCTGGTTTTTTGAACGAGTGTGTGTAATACCGTTGATCACATTCATGTAGATTCTTCTCTTGATACCATGTAATACCAAAATTGTTGGTATTTAACCGCACAGAGATGACAATAATTTTAATAAGTTTAGTTTGCGTCGCAATTATAGAGCATCAAGATGCTCTCGCTAAATTTTAACGAATTTTGGGAGAAATGCATGTTACTCTTAGCTCTAAGTATTTTTGGATAATTAAAAAGGGTCTCACTAAACATTGTTGCCTCTGATAAGCGCTGTATGACATTCTCAATTCCTCATCATCACAAAGTGTGTATAGTCGAGTCAAAAGGGGCTTATTGATAATAGTGTTATGATAAAGAGTGTATAACTACATACAGCTACTCCCAACGATTTAGCTTACGTCAGTATCCAAATCCTATACAAGGCCCCCTTTTCTTAGATTATTTTGCCTTTGCTTTCAAGAATACACACACACAGGTAAACACCACAGAAAACTAAAAAACTCGTGATGCTTTATAGTTCTGTGGTAAACACAGTTCCATGGAGTTTTTATTTCTGCATTTTCATAAAAATGTAATAATAAATTGTAATCATCTAGATATTATTCCAGGAACTGGGTCTTACAAGAATCTTGTCTACTTTGCCTGGTTTTATGAAAACGGGTTCAAACTTGATGCAAAGAAAAATGCCCAATTCTGTTAGTGATTTTATGTTTGTTTCTTAAATAGTACTAAATAAGTTTTACTAGTAGACTTTAGAAGTACTATAAATAAGTTTTGATCTTTCAGTAAAATAGTTAACTAATCTATTCGTTTTAGTCAGTAAAATAGAAGGTTTATCCAATTTACATCTCAAATCCCAAAACTCCATAAACTCTAGATAGAAATCATTTTTATTAGCATCAAAAGAAAATAAACCAAAATGTATAATATATTGTAGAAACTGTAGGACATGCATGTAGGTATCTGGATTTAAATTTTATACATTTAATTTAGTTTGATTATCTGTGGAGACCTATAATTGGCCTCGTATTATATACTTTAGTTACGATAATTTGTTATTATAGCTGTTGGTCTTCCAAAACAAAATAAATAGATTCATATAATCAGAATGTAAATGAAGGAGCCTCCCCATTAAGTTGTAGTGTGTCTGTGCAGCCCATTCCGCTGGCGAGCGCGGCGCTGGAGCTGGCGGCGGCGGGGCGGCTGCCGGCCGGCCGCACCGACATCCCCTTCGAGGTGCCGCTGCGCGCGCGCCGCGCGGGGGGCGGAGCCCTGCTCGAGACCTACCACGGCGTGTTCGTCAACGTCATGTACACCCTCAAGTGCACCCTGAAGCGGCCCCTCTTCAACAAGCCGCTGCACGCCTCCTGCCAGTTCTTCGTGCAGCACCCGCACGTGAGCTCCATATATCCTACCACAGCGCAATACTGCTCAATCAAATAGTGGTGATATACATAGGAAGGTGGACGTTGTTACATTACGTACTCAAGAAATGGATCAGATTTATTATCTATAGGGTTACCAACAGAGGAGGTAGATTACAGCGCAAACAGGTGGCGCGAGCAAGACCAAGCGAGTCTATTAATAGGACAACTCATTCATAAGTCAATATTCACAATTAAATTCACCTATAAATTAACGCCATACGATTAAACAAATTAGGACAAAGTGGCCTAATTTATGAGGACCATACGCAAAAGGCTAGTAACCAATCTACCGTTTATTTTCCTTATATCGATGGACGACACTTGTTAAACCTGCACTACGTCATACATGTGTTGTGTTTAAGATCTTTAGTTGCAGATGTTGGAAATAAATCGCAACGCTTTGGATTACGGCCGAATTGTATAACAAGCTGTCATGCAGTAATGTATACTTGTGTGTGTGTGCAGCAAGAGGCGGCGCCGCTGAAGCCTGTGCGCTGCGAGATCACGCCGGCGAGCATCCGCGCGGGGGGGGCGGGCGCGGGCGGCGGCGCGGGGGGCGCCATGCCGCAGTTCCAGATCTACGCGGAGTTGCAGTCCACCGTGTGCGCGCTCGACAAGCCGCTCGCAGGGAAGGTACGGCCGCCACACCATGTCGGTTCTATTACGCAAGTTCATCAATGGCATGCTGTCAACATCGGCCTGCACTAGTCCACCGCTGGACACAGGCCACCCCCGAGGTATCTAGTCACTGCCTCTCGCAGATCGTCGCTCCGTCTAGCCGGGGGCGTCCCACACTAAGCTTACCCACGCGTGGTCTCCACATGGCATGGTGTGCACGAAGGCGATCTTGAACAATGGGTTCACCGCCTCTACCGCTTGCGCTGGACTAATTAATGGAATGACATAATATGGACCGGCCATTTTATTCGCCAGCCAAAGATTGATTTCACTTTCTATCCTGTTAGGCCCCCTGAAGTCTACCTCATAAACTCCTGCGTCGTGCATTGTATTGTATGTAGTATTATTTGTTATTGGTGGTGGGTGGTTGTGTTAATGTGAGGAACAATGTCCGTCAGATCCGCGTGGAGCAGTGCTCCGTGCCGGTCAAGTCCATCGAGCTGCAGCTGGTGCGCGCGGAGACGTGCGGCGCCGCCGACGCCTACTCCAGGGACGGTGAGTGCGGCCCGCCCCCGCTCCCGCCCCGCCACGGGACAACTTGTTGTTCGTCTCCGTCCAAATGGCCTTTTCCCGAAATGTCCTTTTACAAAATGTCGTCCTTTTCCTGTATTGTCCTTTTCTCGGTGTTTTATAAAGCGCCATTTTTGAAAAAGGACATTTTGGCAAAATGACATTTCAGACGAAATTCTTGGTCGCTTATGAAGTCCACCAACCCGCACTGGGCTAGCGTGGTGGACTATAGCCCGAACACCTCGTTGAGAGGGTAGGCCTGAGCCCCAGCAATGGAGACATATTAATAGGCTGTTGATGACATTTCAGGAAAAGGACACGTTGGACTGAGGCGATTTTATATCATTACATTTTATGCCTTGGTTTCTTCGAATTTTTTGCTCTATCTGTTGTTAATTATTTCACTGCCGTAAAAAACCGTGCATGTTGTATGTACGTGTAGAGATGTGATATAATGTGTGTGTGTGTGTGTGTGCAGCGACGGAGATCCAGAACATCCAGGTGGGGTGGGGCGACGTGCCGCGCGCGCGCGACCTGCCGCTCCACATGGTGCTGCCCAGACTCTTCACCTGCCCCACCACCACCACCACCAACTTCAAGATAGGTGCGCTCTCTCTATCTCTCTCTTTTAGGTACCATACAATCAAGATAAGCTTTGGCCTGGTGTATACAAAGTAGTAGTGTCTGGCATTTTTTTTCGTTAGAAGTAGCCCAAGTATACAGAGAGCCCCGTCCTCTCCGTGGCCCCGTCTTACACAAACGAGAAGGAGGGATAAACATAAACTTTATTCACTTATTAGATGCATACATTTTATATCGAAGCCCTGACTCCCAAACTAGTCAAGCTGTATTTCATATAGTGGATAGTTTAAATTTATCGTTAAAAAACGATATATATAACTTTTTCATTGTTTCAGTGTTGTCAAATTGTCAACACAGTACAAACGTTATAGGAAATGTTAAACTAATTAGTAGAAAGGAAAAATATTTTATTTTTAGTCCATCTATAGACTTTTTTTCTTTCAGAATTTGAGCTGAACATCGCCGTGATATTCGAGGACGACTATTTAGTGACAGAAAATTTTCCGATATTGTTGTTAAGAAGTAGATAAGAGTAATGAATAAAAACGGCCCACGCACCGACCGATACTCTAGCAGCAACAGGAGCAACGTCTCGTTACTTGAATTATTAATTTAAATTAAATATTTTTTCGCAATTAAATGTGTAAAATGTATAAATAAAAATAGTTATTAACAAATAATTTCTTATTTTATTTGCTACACATTTTATTACATATTCACTAGTGATTGGATTATAATTAAAATGGACTAATGCGCCTTCCTACGGCAAGAGATCAGTCCACAACAATAACGTGGATACACATTGGCATATGTGGAGAGTAGAAGTACACACGGGCCGTGCTAGCCTATAGTAGTCCAGGAAAAATAAACATTAATAGGGCTTATTATTGTTTCTTAAGAACATTGACGGTTTCCTTGAAGAATAGCCACAGAAGCATCTCGATCGAGACGGCTCATAATCCTTTAAACTACGCAACGGATTTTGACGCGGTTTTCACCACAGAACACGGAAAAAGCTCGCTACGCTCCCGCTCGCTTATATTTCTATGGTTTTCACTACCATTCAGATAGTTTCTTCCGGATGGTTTATAGATAATTAGGTGCTTAGCCCAGGCGGGCGCGGGCAACAGCTAGTAGACTGATTGGTTGCACTTTTTTTTTTATAGTAAGCTAAAAATACAAATTAGAAAGCCTCAGATGAAGCAAGTCATATTTGTAAAAATTGGGAAACCGTTACTACAAATATGTATAAAGAAATTGCGTTAGATTTAATGCAGTTTTTTCGCACAACTTAATTTATTTTTCCTGGACTATTGAGTGTTATTGGAGTACAAGGCGATGGTCCATCACACCTTGTCTACACGCAGCAGACAAATATTAACAGAATACGTACCAAATGCGTCAACATTGTTATACAATCACCCTATAAGTTACACTTACAGTTGGCATATAATGAATATATTTACATTTTCACAATACATAGTTATTGTTCAGCTCGGGGCTCGGGGCTCGGGTTATACCACATCGATAGATGCATTGTCTAATACACAGCACACACACATACAGACAAAATGACTAATGAAAATGATTTAATTACAATCGTACGTAAATATAACATTGATTTCAATGAAGGAGCACCAACATCCGTCATAGTAAAAACTACTAATGCTAACTACATGGTGGTTTTACATAATTTTTTTGTAATTTTCACTTGTTTATGAAATACAATTGTAAAAAACTTCTCTGTTCTGCGCACTCGATTCTTACTGTGAGCTGTTGTTCGATCAATTTAATAACTGTTATGATATTACTACTGTCTTGATATTCAACGGTACCCCACTTAATATAGTTAGTCGAGTTTCATTCTTTCAGCCCGCACATTAACGATACACATAAAATCCGCCATTTTTTTGTATATTTGAATATAATGTACCCAGTGACACTCGCGCAATCAAGACGAATCTAATGACGTATCATTTATCAAAATCGGTTGAGGCGTTCAGTAGTTACGAGCGGACAAAGGATTAGGATACATACATACTTACATACAGACATACGCGTTAAACATTACACATAACCCTCCTTTTGGGCTTCGTCGCAGTCGGGTAACAAGTCTTTATTTAAATCATATGTGATGCATGGTGGGTGACACCTGTTGAATCGGCGATACTCGGCGAATACATATCTTACAGTATCAAGTCAAGTATCTGTTGCTTACATATGATGGATACAAGCGTCGAGCGGGCAGTTATCTCGTCGATATTTACACGTTCACAAGAAGTGTAGCGGCGGCGAGGGGGAGGGCGAGGGGGAGGGCGATGGTGAGGGGGAGGGCGAGGGCGACGGGGAGGGCGTGAGGGAGGGGGAGTGCGCGAAGGCGAGGCGCGCGGGGAGCGGCGCGTCGAGCGGCTCGCCCGTCTCGTCGGAGCGCGGCTGCACGTAGTTGCGGCACAGCCCGAAGAACTGCTGCGGCCGCAGCGCGCGCCGCGTCGCGTCGAACCTGCTCAATCACCAACCAACATACAATACATCTGTTGAGAATTACATTTTTCATTAGATCCGTTTTATTTAATGTATTTGAGAACAGATCCAGTGAGAAAAAATAATGTCACTATGCGAGTATTATTAGTACATACCACCGCGTGGCGCGGCGCCGCTCACCACTGATTGGTGGCGAGCGTAAGGTGAACGAAGAGAAGAACAGACAGATGTCTGCCGGCCGCCGGCCGCCGGCCGCCGGCCCCAACAACTTAGCACTTACCTGTATTCTCTTGGTGCAACTGAATATAATCTTCCCAAAGAAAGATCTCGTGAGTATTACTCACAGCATATATTAGGACATAACTTCTACAGATCCGTCATGGATTTAGCCAATGGATCTACTGAGAATGATCGATCGATACAAGACATATGACAATTAAATCGTCAAAAATAAATTATTTATCTTTTTATTTAAACATTTTATGTCAGCTACTGCTTCAGATTTTAGTAATTTTGTTGTGTTTAATAAACCGTCTCCCTTTTGTGGCCATCCATAGTGTTATGATTGGAGGGCAGGTCGGTCGGGCCATGGTGTATGTGTGTGTGTGTGTGTGTCTGTCTGTGTACCTCCAACCGACGTGCGCCATGCAGGCGGCGCACAGCGCGATGGTCCACGTGTAGCCGGGGAACCACGAGTACTCGGCCGACGCGGAGCCGCTCAGCTCCGTGTTGGCGGCGCGCGACACCGTCACCAGGTCGTGCATGTACCCGCCTGCGGACAGACACACGCGCGCGTCACGCACACTATACACCCACCACACTCCCACCCACCACACACCCACACGTACCCAGGTTGGTGTAGTTGGAGTGCACGCCGTCGCTGGACATGGCGAAGATGTGCTCGCGGCGCGCGATCTCGCCCACGCACGACGCGCAGCACAGCGCGCTCTTCTGCACAACACACACACATACACCCGGTGCCCGCCCCGGCCCGGCCCGGCTGACGCGAACGATTATTTTTAATGAATGCAGTTTTACTACTTTTAAAAATAAAGCAATGTTTCATGTGAGTAAAGTTCTCTGTCTTTTAGTTCTACAAGTGTCTTTTGGTTCACATTACATTTAAAAAATTTTTTTTTTTTTTTGCAGCAAGGCAGTATGCACAATTTCGGAATTATTGCGAACGACCCCTCACATCAATCTCGCGTGTTTTCAATTTTAATTAAAACTGTGAAAAATGAGGAATGTCGTCAAACACGAGATTGCCAAATGCTATAGTGAATGAGTGTGTACAGAGGGGGGGGGACGACATACTCACCCGGCTGATGAGGCGCACCTCCATGTGCAGGCGTAGCAGCGCGTTGTCCACCACGAACAGCGCAAGGCGGTCGCGCGCGGACACCGCCAGGTTGGACGCCACCCAGAACGACAGCGACACCGCCTCCTCCGGCAGCTTGTCTGCACCCAACCAACCAACACATGAGCCGGGCGGGGGAGCGTGGGCCGGCCGGGGGCGGGGGCGGCGGCACTCACCCAGCATGAGCGTGCGGAAGTAGTCCTCGATGAGCGCGCGCATGCGGCGGTAGTCGAAGATGTCGTACACGAAGTGCGGCCAGCTCGTGAGCGTCGCGTCCATGCCGCGCACGCGCCGCTCCACCCTGCGGCACACACGCACGCGGGTCAGGCCGGGGCGGGGCGGGGCGGGGCCGGTTGTGTAGTGCACTCACAGCGGGTTGGAGTGTCGGTGCGCGTCGAGCGAGGCGAGCCGCGCGAGCCGCAGCGGCGGGCCGGGCGCCACCTCCGGCAGCACGCGCACCTCCACGCAGCGCACGCGCGCGTACGCGTGGATGGGCACCGCGCGCTTGGGCATGTCCACGAACCGGAACCGGTGGTTGGCGCGCGCCTTGAACGTGAGCGCGGCGGGCGCCGCCCCCGCCGCGCCGCCGCCCCCGCCGCCGCCGCCCTCCAGCGCCGCCTCGAACACCTCGCACAGCACGCCGTAGCCCGACACCATGCTGCCGCTCTCGCTGCGGACGGAGCGACACGTGTAGCGCGTGCAGCGCAGCGGGGACAGTGGTACGGGGCCGCGGCGCACTCACTCGGGGCACAGCAGGCCGAACAGCTTGTCGCGGCGGATGGCGCGCGCGAGCAGCGCCGCGTCGTGCGCGTGCGGCAGCAGCATGGGCACCGTCTCGCCGGGGAACACGGCGCCGTGGTGCGCCAGCACGGGCACGCGGCCCGTCCAGCCCGCCTCCAGCACCGCGCGCCCCGACACCGCCACCAGCCCCGGGCCCATGTACTGCAACCAACCAGCCCACCCACCGACACGCGTCACTACACCCACCCATCCACACCATGTAATACAAGTTAAAAGTGCACACCATGTGCAGGTTCCACAACATGTATATGAAAACCAAACAAATTAAATTTTCATAGTTTTCCTATCATGTAGTTTAGTATTTTCCCATTTCATAGTCAATCCATCTTGTCTAGATGACATTAAGGCCTTACAGCACAGACAGAGAAACAATCAATGCCTTACAGGGTTCAACCTCTCAACTCATGTACCCAGTCCTGCCCCTGAATATGTCCTCAATCCTATTCCTTAGGATTTAAATTTTTTACATTGGTTTTCAGTCTACTTTGTCATAATCACACTGATGACATCCACTGCGAGACATAGGTCCGGTCCTCTGCGCATACTCTGTCACCAAACCCTATATAGATTTTATTAATTAATACTTTGCTTATACCATAATAGTCTACTGTGTTGTTAGTTTTGGTAAGTGTGCTACAAAGAGTCTGTCTATCATATCAAACTGAAGACTGACGGAGTGTGACGCGGGCAAGGATATGTCGAAGGGCTCCTCGTCCTCATCCTCCTCGGAGTCGGAGTCAGCGCCGGCGGGGCGCGCGCCGCGCTCCGCCTCGCCGCCGCCCCCGCCGCCGCCGACGTCGCCCGCTCCTACGTTCTCATCCCCGTCTGCGAGACAAAGCGTAGACAACTCTTAATCGCACTCGTACCTCAGTACCACGACAAATATCGGTCAATGTGTAGATATTGACAATAGGGCAATAAGACATACAAATATTAAGCAAAGGAGGAATGCAATACTTAAACAAAAATATATTTATTTCGATCTACAGAACAGTTGTTTCAGAGCTATGACAAGTATTTGTTTTTGATTATTACTAACCATTGTCTTCCATTATTCTTCTCAAAAGTTCTCTTATTATGGAAATTTTGAAGCCTTTCTGGTTTAAGTCTGACCGCAACGCAATTTGATAAAAAAATCTAAAATAGGTCCTGCTTTTTTGTTTAGATTTGTTTACGGAGCGAAGACAGTCTGTTGCTCAAACAAACTGTCACTGTCAACCGTTCGTTGTCAAATCTGAAGGTCGTCTTCCAAGGCCGCGCGGCAGGCGAGCGCCACGGCTTTGGAAACGAGTCCTTTCTAGCCAATCTTTCACTTTACTTTTTATTTGTTTTATTAAATTACTTTTTAATTTCATATTGTATCTGATAAGTGGGTAAACGACAATAAATCAGTCTTGGTTTAACCTTGGTTTCATTGACAACATTAAGTTACAGCAAAAATATTTTTAATCATACAAATTTTTTGAATTTTTTTTTTTGGTTTATTTTCTACTTTCATGGACACACTACAATGTATGCTGCATGTCTATAGCTTTCTCAAAGCAGATTTTGGCAACATTCTCTATTTTCCCAATGGTCACACCGAAGGAAATCCCGTCCATCTTTTTCTTTATCACGTGAACATGAATGGAGCGTAGTGCACAAGCGTTAGGACGTGAATTTCACGCCCCGTCTTTTTCACGTATTGAATGTGAATCAGAGACGTATAGTGCACAAATTGCCTAAAAGGCCTCCGCTGACTACCAATTGGCATGTAAGGCAAGTTGACTGGTGTAGGGCCGATTTATAGTTGTCGGTTGGGTCGCCCCGTTGCGTGAATGAGCGCAGACCTACCGATCGGACCGATGGACAAATAGACTGCCGGACAAAAAGTACTTTCGTTCCATTGGATACGTAAATAGTCTCACAGAGTACATTATACCTATATCCAGGTCGTTCCTTGTTCTAGTCTCTCGTCTCCGCAGCGCCTTTATGTAGGTACTCACATTTTTTTTATAACTAAGATGGGCTTAAAAACGTTGTTTCTAGGGCTGTAAAACCCATTAAAACAAAAAATAGAATGTCAGATTGTTTTGCTAGAGCTACTTGATAAATTTATCGAATTGTATTCTGGAAATGTGAACTAATTTATTGCAATAATAAGGTTAATTGCATCGAAATGTATTGTAAAATCGTGTGGTGTTACATTTTCGTATTGACATTGCTAGATATATCTCTAAACACAAAACTGACAGCGCAAGGAAAGAGCCATGGTAAAATCGATTTTATAGCTGAAAAAATATTTTCATTCCAGTGTATGCCGTGGACCATTTCAAAGCTAACCACCCTCGTTTTTGAGTTGCAGCTAGTGGTTATAGTGAGTAGGTATGCTTCCGGGGCCGGGGACCGGGGTACCCACAGTGGCGTCTGTCACACGATACGAGTAAAGCAGCACGGCCGTGCACAATGCGGCGCGATGTTATTTTAGATCGGGGCCGCACCACAGAATACATGCCGCACTTCGCAGCGATGTAGTTTGTTCTTTTCCTTGGTATTTTAGTCGGCCGGGGGCGCAGCGCACCGCCAGCGTTGGCGGCAAAATGCACCACACGCATGCACACATGCGCGCCGCCGCCACCTGCCGCGCGCTCCCCGCTCACCTGGCTTTACACCTCAAAATTACCATTATTACCGGAGGATGAGGCACACAATACAAATACCTAACTAATCATGCATTTGTATTGTTCAGTACAATTATATGTTACAAGTAATTATGTATAATTAGTGTAGTTACTTACTACATAAATAATTTTTGAAGCATCTTGGTGACTTAAATTGTTTTTTAAACTTAATTTTGACAATAAGAGAACAGAACAGTGTTTATTAATAAAATAACAGCATTGTAGGTGGTCGGAATCTAGTACAGGCTTTGGCTGGATGAGCCTCTTTCCCATTTCTCCCGTCAAATATTGCTATGATCCGGCCCGAATAGTATGAGAGCTGGTTTAGTTGCAGGCACATGTGGAAAACAAAACTAGTTTTCAGGGTGGCAACACACTTGTGGTGAGAGTAGCCATTTACTATCAGGTGGGGTGTATGCCTGTTGGCATCTAAATTCTGAAAAAAAAAGAAGTGTGACTTGGTATACCTAGTGCCGTGAAAATGTTTGTATGTGTCTCTGGTATAAGGCATCATTTTCTTTGCTTGCAGGTGTCTCCGTGCATGATTCTCTGGTAGAGGGGGTCTCCTTTCAGGTCAGTACATCAATCTCTTCATTATTCTGATTTAAATAAAAAAAAAAGTTTTGCCGTATTAATGAAATTTTCTGTAATTCTGTAACATAATTTTAATTTTTTTTTAATTTTGTTTGTTCAGATAACGAAGGCCATTAGGAGAAGAGTAATAATTTGTAATATTTATATTATAATAATTGTAATTTGTAATGTAAAAATATTTTATTTGTAAGATTGATATTTTTTTGGGGATACAAATTTTATTTTATTTTATTTATTGGTTTACCAACAGATGTTGCACATATACAAAAAAAGCAATCTTATAAATAGTAGGTACAAATCATCCAAGTGAACACCCAGTAACAGGTGTAACAATATATTAAAATAATATAATTGAAATAATATAATTGAAATAATATAATTTAAAATTTAAAATCTAATCGGTATTGTATTGACATTGACACATAAAGCCTATGTACATCGCCTATTACTTGGGTATTGTCACGAAAGTAAAATTTACATCTTTAATTTTCTTGTAGTCCCATTTTGTTCAAAAAGACAAATACCTTAATTACAAACACATATCACACTTTTCAATTATTTATTATGATGTACAGCGAGTTGTGTTATGAGTTGCATTGTTTTACCAGAAAAATAGCAAACTGCATGCATACATATGGCCCAAAAATAGTAATCATCATCAACAACAGTCTATTAATGTCCCCACTGCTGGGGCTCAGGCCTACCCTCTCAACGGGTGCGGGTTGGTGGACTTCACATGCGCCTAAGAATTTCTTCTTCGGCGTATGCAGGTTTCCTCACGATGTTTTCCTTCAAAAATAGTAATGCTCATACTTATTTATTTAGTCCTTTTATGACATTGAGAACTCTATGTACTAATACAGTACATAATGGGTTACCGTGTGTTATATATGCGGGGGGGGGGGGGGGGGGGGGCACACAGGCAAGGGTAGTAATAATGTGTGTGTGTGGTGTTGTTGCAGGAATGGGGCAAGGAGTCGGCGGCGGGTGGTGGTGGTGCGGGGGCGGAGGGGTCGGCGCTGCGGCTGCGGCCGGCCGCCGTGGAGTTCGGTGCGCGCGAGCTGGCGCTGGTGCACGCCGTCAGCGTCACCGTCACCAACGTGGCCAACGCCACGCTGCACCTCGCCTCCGTCGCCGGCACCACGCCCCACTTCCACGCCTCCTTCTTCGACTCTAAGGTGACCGCCCCGACCACACCTCATCTCCCTACCAACCACACCTTCAACTAGATAGATACTCTAGCTTGTTTTTCCAATTAGGTAAACCAACATCCATTGACACGCGAAAACAACATGTGCAATAATAGGTTTTAGTGAAAATATTACATGACAACATGCACAGAAACCTGTAATAATGAATATTACCAATAAATTATGTCTATGTCTATGAAACATAAAACAATTTGTACTGAAGCTAAATGCACACACAACTAATAAGAAGCAAACAGTTTACTCGTAAGGTGGGATGGGATGGGAATGTGTTGAGTGAGATGCATATGTCGCTTAGACGCTGGCGGCGGGCGGCAACGCGACGTTCAGCGTGGTGTACCTGGGGCGGCGCGAGGGCCCGGTGCGCGCGCAGCTGTACCTGCACACGTCGCTGGGCGTGCACCGGCTGCCCGTGAGCGCGGTGGGCGTGGCCAGCGCGTGGGAGGCGTGGCCGCTGCTGCGCGTGCGCGTGCCGCACAACGCCACGCTCGAGCCGCTGCTCACGCTGCGCAACCCCACCACCTCCACCATACAGGTGATGCATGCATTTATTTTATTTATTGGTTTACCAACAGATGTTGCACACATACAAAAAAAGCAATCTTATAAATAGTAGGTACAAATCATCCGTGTGAACACCCAGTAATAGGTAAACACAGCATGTGTAAATTGCTTACAAACAGTATGTGACACACAAGTGTTACACAATATGTTATAATGTTAACACTTGTTAACATTATAACATATAATGCAATAAGACAGCATAATTTAAAGTTAAGTAATGTAAACAAAGTTAAATCAAGTTATAGCACTAAACAACACACTATGTAATTATAAGTTTATAAAATATTAAATTAGGGTACCTACAGAAACATTTCTAATAACAAGGATAAATAATTTTTAGGATGACACTGATTTATAAATAAACTGCTTAAAAGCATTTAAGCTTAAAACTAATAGGTACTTAGCATCCAAGTGAACATCCAATAACAGTAAACACAGTATGAGAAAATTGTTTACAAACAGTGTGATGTGACACTAGTGTTAACTTATTCAAATAAACGATTTAGCAAATTAGTAGGCACCTATACCATAATTTAAAAGCTCAGAGCAAGTATACTAACTCTATGTTTAAAAGTAAGTCTGTAATGTAAATAAAGTTTAATACAGTATACTATGATTAACACATCACGTTGTTGTTGTTTTATTGTTAACACAAGTGTCCTATCACACTCTTTGTAAACAATTTACGCGTGCCGTGAAATGAAATGAGCAGCCATAGGTGTCCAACAGGTGTTAAATATATGTAATGTCAAAACAAAATAAACACAAGTTTATATGACTTTTTTCTTTGATAAGCGCCCGACTTGAAATGAAATAACATGTGATGTTTTTTTTAAATATTCCCTCCCAAAATGAATAATTTTGACTCAAAACTCGCTCAATAGGTATGCGTAAAGTGTGTGACACGTCGGAGTGGGGCCGAGTGATGTGTGTGATGGATGTGTGTGGGCGTGTCGGCAGGTGAGCGAGGTGTACTCGAGCGCGGCCTGGCTGGGGCTGGCGCTGCCGGAGGGGGCGCCGGCGGGGGCGGGGGCGGGCGCGTGGCGCATCCCGGCGCACGCCATGCGCGCCGTCGTGCGCCTGCGCATCGCGCAGCCCGTCGCGCCGCGCCACCACCAGCACCACCACGACCAGCCGCTCACGGCCTACATCAGGTCACTGCTCGCTCGCACGCACACTTCAGTCAGGCCTACCGTCTCAACGAATGTATGGGCTATAGTCCACTACGCCAGCCCAGTGCCGGTACTTCACAGCGCCTTCTTCGGCGTATGCAGATTTCCTCACGATGTTTTCCTTCACCGGTTGAGAGCAGACAGTAAATGTTGAGTTTCAAGAAAAACCATTGGTACATGGCCCGGCCTCAGGGCTGCCGCTCCTTCCCCACTACGCCACCGACGCTCTCGTATGTATGTAACAATAAATTAATAAAATAAATGTTTAACTGTTTTCGTGGTGAGCTGTCCCTGGTGCGCCACGGGCCCCTCGTGCGGCCTCCCCGCCCGCTTGTACACGTGTGTCGGTGTGTTGGTTGCAGGATCAAGGTGAACGTGAGCGCGTCGGACGGGTCGGGCGGCGCGGCCATGGGCGTGGCGCTGGTGGTGGCCGTGGAGGCGCGCGCCGCGCCGCTCGCCGGCGAGCACGCGCGCCCGCTGCACGTGCGCCTGCGCGCGCGCGGCTCGCTCGACCCGCCCGCCACGGTGCGTAGCGTATGTACTCCCCGGGCCGGCCCCAGCACCGCACCGCACACCGTGCCCGTGCCCACTGTGTGACGCGCCGGTTGGTTACAGTTCGACATAGAGATGGGCAACAGCGCGAGCTCCGGCGTGCGCGTCGAGGGCTCCGTGTGGGGCGCGCGCTGCGAGCCCGCCCCCCCCGCCGCGCCGCACGCCCCCCTGCCCGACGCCTGGGACGAGCCCCCCCCGCCCGCCACCAACGGTACATACACTACTTATGCACCCCCATATATTTTGTTTGGAAACCGAGAGTTTGTTTCCGAGACTTGTTAACGGCTTAGTTTTAGTGTTAGGTATTATAACTTACCTTGTTCTAATTTTATAAGTTTTATTTATTTATTAATTTTTAAGTTTTCTTAAAATAATAAAATGTTACGGCCGTATACGTCTGTAAAAACGTTAATTTTTGTGGACTAAACATCAAAATCAATTATTTTGACCGGCTTGATGTAATACAGTACAATGCGATTGAAGGTATGAAGTGATTTTTTATATTTTTTATTACAAGTGAAGACAGAAGCAAAAATTTGTTATTTATTTATATATTTAGTTTTGGAAGACCAACAGCTATAATAACAAATTATCGTAACTAAAGTATATACGAGGCCAATTATAGGTCTCCACAGATAGCAATAGTTTAAGCATCAACAAAAAATAAATACAATCGGCACTTAACGGACACGCATAAAAACGAACTAAAACAAAACAAAATAAAGCATCACCTACCTATTTACTTACACAATATTTTCTATTATTCGCCAAAGAATGTTTGACTAAGTAGTCGCCTCGCCCGCGCCGACGCAACGCTAGTGTTAAACAGATCTAGGTCTAGTTCACCGGCCACTGCCAGCTTGTTAAAGTTGTTGCTCGCGCGCCAAATAAATGTGTTTTGCCTGTAGTTGGTGGACGCAAATGGTACATCTATCAGGGCATTCCGCCCGAGGGGCTCGGCCGGGGCTCGGACACCGATCGGGGATAGAAGCTCTGGACAGTCCATATTACTCGAGGCCAATTTTAAAATTAAGGTCAGGTCGGCTATCTCCCGTCTTCTGTCGAGGGGCAGCAAGTGGTGTTTCCTACATAGGGTGAGATAGTTTTCCGACTTGTAACAGTCCTTAATGCGGTAGCACAAATACCGAATAAATTTTTTTTAAACATTTTCGATACGTGTGACATAAGTGCCGTATCTAGGGTTCCAGATCTGCGATGCGTATTCCAGATTGCTACGGACAAAGGTACAGTATAGAATTTTTAATGTTTTGCCTTTAACAAATTCTTTAGAGATACGCATAACAAATCCCAGAGCCTTCGAAGCTTTTGCCACAATGCAGTCGATATGGGTTTCTAATAGAAGCTTAGAATCGTGGGTGACGCCAAGATCGCGCACTAAGTAGTCCTTATGCAGTTCTTCCCCCTTCAGTTAATAGTCAAATAGTATTAAGTTGCGTTTCCGACTGTAGGTTATGGCACTACACTTTGAGGGGTTGAGTCAAGATGATTCAGTTCACAGTACTCTTCCAGTCGACAAAGGTCAGACTGCAATGCGTTATCATGTACTATAGCTGGATAGCTCCATATAATGTGTTGTCCGCAGGTGGCGGCGGCGGCGGCGCGGGGGGCGGCGGCGGCGCCAGCGTGTCCGTGGAGCGGCCGCTGCTTGAGCCGCACCAGCCGCCGCGGCGCGTCGCCACGCTCACGCTCGACTGTCAGTACCTGTACGCCGCGGCCCACGGCCTTCGGCCCGCTGACCGCCAGCGAGTGACCGTCCGGTGTGTTCGCAGACACCAAGCTGTGGGCGGGGTACAGCGGCGCGGCGGGCGCGGGTGCGGGCGCGGCGGGCGCGGAGCCCGCGACGCAGGTGCTGCAGAGCGCGTGGTGCTCGGGCTGGGTGCGCCTCGGCCGCGCCGCGCTGCCCTACAGCGTGCACCTGCTGCCCGGCACCGTGCGCCTCGAGCCGCCGCACCTCGAGTGAGTAGCGTAGCGGAGTAGTAGTAGAGCGGAGCGAGCGGCGCCGACTGACGCGCGCGCGGCTTGTTGCAGCTTCGTGACGGGCGCGCGCGACGAGGCGGCCTTGGAGCGCGAGGTGCACGCGCACAACCAGTTCGCCCACCCGCTGCTTCTCACGCACCTCGAGTGCGGCCCGCTCGTGCACGAGCACTTCCACGTGAGTAGACGAGTGAGGGCCGCGAGCGTGCCGACCGCGGGCGCTTGTGACCGCGGCGTGTGTGTGTGCAGGTGAGCGCGCTGGAGACGCGCGCGCTGCCCGCGGGCGCGCGCGGCGTGGTGGTGCGCGTGCGCGCGCGCGCGGCGGCGCTGGCGCGCGACCCGCCGCTCAGCCTGGCCACGCACCTGACGCTGCACACCAACGTGTCGAGCTACACGCTGCCGCTGCGGCTGTACGCGGGCCGGCTGCAGCTCGAGTGGGAGTGGCCCAACTCGGCGGACGGCGCGCTGCGCGTGGGCGTGGTGGGCACGTCGCAGACGCGGCGCGTGGAGGCGCGCCTGCGCAACCCCGCGCCCGTGCCGCAGTGCGCGCGCGAGCTGCACGCCGCGCTGCCCGGCGCGCACCTCGCGCTGCACGCGTGCGCGCCGCACGCGCCTCCGGACCACGCCTGCCGGTGCGTGGAGGCGGGCGGGTGGGCGGGCGCGACGCTCACGCTGGTGGCGCCGGCGCGCGAGGGCCCGCTGGCGGGCGCGGTAGCGGTGGGCACGGGCGGGCCGGCGGGCGCGGCGCGGCACGCGGTGACGCTGGTGGCGGCGGCGGGCCGCGTGGCCGCGCTGCCGCTGCAGCTGCCGGACGCGGCGCCGGGCGCGCCCGCGCGCGCGGACCTCGTGCTCGACTCCACCATGCAGCTGCCCATGCGCGTGCTCAGCGTCACGCAGCCCCGGCACCACCCGCACGACCCCGCCGTCAGCTTCGTGTCAGTATATACTGCCCGCTGCTTTATACATACCTCTTTAAACGGATCGGTGTTTTTGTACCAGTACGGTTCAGTGAACTCGTTCTTTATGAACTTGTTGCAGGGGCCCGGACGGCGGCGCGGTGGGCGGCGTGGTGGAGGCGGGGCGGCGCGGCGTGGGCGTGGTGTGGTACGAGCCCGAGCTGGCGTGCGCGCCGCGCTGCTACACGGGCCTGGACCTGAGCTCGGCCGGTGAGTGCGCGCGCCGCGGGCGGGGCGGGGTGTGCGGTGGCGCGGTGCTGACGTGTGCCGGTCTGTTGCAGAGGGCGCGGCGTGGCTGGCGCGCGGCGCGGCCGGCGGCGGCGGCGAGGCGGGCGCGCGCGCGGACGCGGCGCTGGCGCGCGAGCGGACGGCGCTGTTCGCGCTGCAGCCGCGCGAGCGCAACGTGTCGCTGCTGGTGCACACGGAGCACGCGGTGCAGCTGCCGGCGGCGGGCGGCGTGCGCCTGCGCTGGCCGCGGCTGGCGGCCGGCGGCGGCGCGGCCGGCTGGGCTGGGCTGGCCGGCGTGGGCGGCGCGGCCACGCTGCGCGTCGCGGCGCGCAACCCGTCGCGCACGCGGCCGCTGCTGCTGCACGCGGCGCTCGGGCCCGCCACGAGCCTGCCGCCCCTCGCCACGTAACTATCTGTGTGCCTACCCGTGTGTGTGTGTGTGCGCGCCCCGAGCGCCGCTGCTGCATGACACAACACGTTGGTTGGTTGGTTGCAGCGTGGAGTGTGCCTACTGCCACACTGACAAGTGCACCTACTCGGCGGACGCGTTCTCGCTGAGCGAGTGGCGCGCGACGCGCGGGGCGGCGCGCGAGTGGGCGCCGGAGGGGGGCGGGGCGCGGGGCCGCGCGCTGCCCGCGCTGCTGCTGGAGCCGGACGCCGAGGTGGAGCTGCGGGTGACGTTCGCGCCCGCCGAGCCCGTCGCGCTCACCGCCTACCTCTACCTCAGGTGAGCGCGTCCTATCCCCGACGCCACTCACGTTCGAAGGCGATGGCGGACATGCTACTATATCAATTTTTTATTTTAATTTTAATTTTATTTATTCAGAAACAAACAGTCGTTTACATAAATATTTTTCAACTTATATAAAGTAAAATTAGACCTATAGTTTCCTTAATTAACTAGGCACATTGTATATTCTAATATTTGAAGAAGAATGAATAGAATTATATATTTAATGTTTTCAAGTTTAGTTTACAAGATCCTAAATGCTTTTTTTATGTTTCTGGAAGTACAATTAAATATATGTATATCCTTAAGTTTGTCATTACTATTGTACAATACACATGCACGCCTGATGAACATATTCTGTGCATAGGAACTTTTTATATAATATTAGTATAAAAAATTATTTTAATTTTTTTATTATTATTTAGAAACAAACAGGCTTACAAATATTATATTTTTTGACTTATAAAAGTATAGTATAGTAAGAATATAGTTTCCTAAAAATTTTAATTAACTGGTAAGTACAGTTTATTTAATCTTACATTTATTTTATTTATTTTGTTTTATTTTATTTTTATTTTATTTATTGGTTTACCAACAGATGTAGCACTTAAACAAAAAAAGCAATCTTATAAATAGTAGGTACAAATCATCCGTGTGAACACCCAGTAATAGGTAAACACAGCATGTGTAAATTGCTTACAAACAGTATGTGACACACTGGTGTTACACAATATGTTATAATGTTAACATTTGTTAACATTATAACATATAATGTAATAAGACAGCATAATTTAAAGTTTAGTAATGTAAACAAAGTTAAATCAAGTTATAGCACTAAACAACTTTTCTCAGTCTACATTTGAAGAAGAAGAATGATAAAACTTTATTATTATAGAACTCAATTAAACAATCCTAAAAACTTTTTTTATGTTTCTGGAAGTACAGTTAAATATATGTATATCCTTAAGTTTTTCATTATTATTGTACAACACATGCACGCCTAATGAACATATTCTTTGCATAAGAAGTTCTACTGTATGGAACATAGAAAAGGCGCTTATCACGACAGTGACGTCACGCCCGCCCACGAGGCACTTTGAAATAAACTTTTTGTAGAAGCAAAGGGCACATCGAGGTAGCTATGGATTATTTTGTGAAGAAGAATGTCGTCGACACAATCGCGGCGATGTTCCACACATTGCACCAGATGACGCTTGGCTGAGTCCTCGTGGTTGCAGTACAAGTGACCGGTTCTAAAGTCAAGCAAGCGCCTTTACAAATTTTCTTTGTATACTCTCAATTCTATAGACATGTATGTGGTTTCCAAACTGAACAGGCATATTCTAGGCGGCTTCTGACATAACTATTATCTGACAGAACTTTATTATATAAAATTATTATATTTATAAAAATTATATTATTATTTTTATATTATTATATTATAATAATTTTAAAAAGCTTTATTCAGCTAGATCTCGTCGAGACCTTACATTGTGAGTACCATGTACCTGGGCCCCGGACCAGCGAGATATGGGAAAATCAAATTAATTCAACCTTTGGGCCATATCTCCGGAACAGCTGGTGCTGGACCCATGCTCATGGTACTCAAATGAAAAATGGTCACGACAATGTCTGGCTGAATATAACTTTTTTTTAAATATTGTTTTTAAAAATTCAATTTACCAGATTAAACTAAACCACCAATAGCCAACGAGGCGGCCTTCATAATAATTGATATAAAATGCTTGTTCGCCATCTTGGATTTCAATATGGATGTCATTGTAATTTTATTTTATTTATTTAATTTTATTTATTTAGAATGTAAATTTTAATAATAATATTATTGCGTGCGCACGCGCAGGAACAACCTGACGATCGTGGAGGGCGTGCAGGTGGCGGGCCGCGGCGCCGTGCCCGCCTTCGAGCTGGCCGGCCGCCGCGCCGGCGCCGCGCAGCCGCTGCACCTAGAGGTACCGCGCGCCCAGCCCACCGGCACCACCGGCACCGCCGGGGGCATCTACATATACTGCTTTATTGTACTTTTAGTTTTAGACAATTAGGAAGAATTTACTTGTATTCGTGTTCCATGTGTGGTCGTTTGTGTGGCGGCAGGTGACCGAGTGCGGCGAGAGTGTGTCGGGGGGCGTGTCGGGCGTGGCGGGGGGCGCGGCGGGCGGCGCGGTGCGGCGCACGGTGGTGGCGCGCAACACGGGCCGCGTGCCGGTGCGCCTGCGCGAGTGGCGCGTGTCGGGCGCGCCGTGCGCCGCGCGCGGCTTCCGGCTGCAGCCGTGCGCGCCGCTCGCGCTCGCGCCCAACGAGTCGCGCGCGCTCACGCTGACCTTCGCGCCGGACTGGACGCTCTCGCTGCACCGCGCCACGCTGCAGCTGCGCTCCGACCTGGGGCCCGCGCACTTCCACCTGCTGGCCGCCGTGCCCGCGCACCTGCTGACGCGCTGCGAGCACCAAGCGCCGCGCCCGCCCTTCGAGCCCGCGCTGCGCGCCGCTGGCTCGCTGCTCGCCGTCGCGCTGCTCGCGCTCGTGCTCGCGGCCGGCGCGCTCGACGCAGAGCGCTTGCTGCGCCGCGCGCGCGCCGCCCGCCCGCCGCCCGCGCCGCCTGCGCGCGCGCCGCTCGACCTGCGCGCGCTGGCCGCCGAGCCGCCGCCGCCGCCCCAGCCCGCGCCCGCCGCGCCCCACCCCGCGCATCCGGCGCGCCCGCTCGCCGCGCGCCGCCGCCGCACGCGCAAGGTGGACCAGCAGGCCGAGAGCCGCGCCTTCGAGCTGTGGCGCGCCTCGCTGCGCCGCGCCGACGACGACGACGAGCGCTCCAGCGAGGACGCCGACGTCGAGACGGAGGCGGACGACGCCACGCCGCCGCCGCCGCCCGCGCCCCGCGACCCCGCGCGCGCGCAGCCACCGCCCGCCGACGCCTTCGAGCCGCAGGACAGCGACGAACCGCGCGCGCCGCCCCCGCGCGCCACGCGCCCGCCCAGCAGCGGCGACGACGACGGCTCCTCCGTCGGCTCCGACTCGTCCGCCTGCTCGCTGTCCTCCTCGCCGCCCGACCGCGACGACGCCCCCGCGCCCCCGCGCCGCCCCGCGCCCGCGCGCCCCGCCCGCGGCAGCCCCGTGCGGGACGCGCCGCCGCCGCCCGGCGACGCGGGGCCGGCGCGCGGCGCGCGCCAGAAACGCGAGCACGACGCGCAGCGCCGCGGGGAGCCACCCACCGCCCGCACGCGCGCCGCAGCCGCCAAGCCGCACGCGCGAAAAGACAAGGCGGCCAAGCGGCGCGACCGCGAGCGCGCGCCGCCCACGCCGCCGCGCAGCTCTCCGCCCGCGGCGTGCGACGCGCGCGGGCCGGCGGGCGCGGCGTGCCCGGCGGGCGCGGCGGGCGGCGTGCGCGCCGGCGCCAGCTGGAGCTCGGTGGTGGCGCGCAGCGGCGGCACGGCGGCCCCCGCGCCGCAGCCGCCCATCGGCTCGGACGTGCGGCGCCGCGCCGATCCCGCGCCGCGCGCGCTCGCCCCCGCCCCCGCCGCCTCGCAGGACAACTCGCTGTTCTACTTCAACGGCGATCAGCCCCTGCCGCCGCTGGCGCCGAGCGCGCCGGGCGCGGTGGGCTCGCGGCCCGACGAGTTCGGCTGGCGGCCCACGCCGCCGCCCGACCGGCCCGTGTACGTGCCGGCGGTGCCCGCGCGCGACTACCTCGGTCAGTGCTGGCTGGTGCGCTGCTGTGTGTACGTGCACATGTCGAGCGCCCGGTGTGACGGTGTGCGTGGTGTGGGTTGCAGAGGAGGGCGTGTCGGCGGCGCGCGGCGGCGGCGTGGGCGGCGGCGGGGGCGCGCGGTGCGGCGCCGCGCCCGTGTGGGGCGACTCGCTGGCGGCGCGCGCGCCCGGCGCCGCTTGGCCCTGGGCCTCGTACTCCGCCGCGCCCGGTCAGTACTGCATGTTGCACGTCGATACCCTGGCTGCGGTGCGGGCCGTAGTGTTCCCAGCGCTGTGTTATGTCACAGTGCCTTAACAAGAGTGTACTGTAGATAGGTACTATATTATTTTATTTTTATTTATTGGTTTACCAACAGATGTTGCACATATACAAAAAAAGCAATCTTATAAATCGTAGGTACAAAACATCCGTGTGAACACCCAGTAATAGGTAAACACAGCATGTGTAAATTGCTTACAAACAGTATGTGACACACTGGTGTTACACAATATGTTAAAATGTTAACACTTGTTAACATTATAACATATTATGCAATAAGACAGCATAATTTAAAGTGAAGTAATGTAAACAAAGTTAACACCCCCCGGGTGTTGCAGGTGTCTGTGGGCGGCGGTGACCTCTTAACATCAGGAGGCCCGCTTGCTTGTTGCCCCCGTAGCAATAAAAAAAATAAAAATAAAAAAAATCAAGTTATAGCACTAAACAACACACTATATAATTATAAGTTTATAAAATATTAAATATTTAAAATACATATATATAATGTCTCTGGATATTGAAATTAAAGTATTTGATTGCTGAAACAGGTTTAATTACGAAATTACATATATTAGTTAGGAGGCGCGGGAGTGGCGGGAGTGTCGCGACGCTCGCGCTCCCCGCTCCCACGACACTACACGCAACCTTGCTATGAAGGCGTGTATACAAGTGTTCCTACGAGAGAGATCTTACGAAGAGACCTTAGGAAGATTGTGAACAAACCAACACTCATGACCATGTATTTTGCTTTGACGCAGTCCATAATGTTATATGGTGTTATTGCCTGGGGTACTTGTGGTCCCACCATACTGCATAAATTAGAAGTATCACAAAAGCTCATTTAAAGAATGATCTATAGAAAGCACAAATTGTTCCCTTTCATAATGCCCTCATAGCTCTCTTTTGCAAGGGGGGAGGGGGGAAGTCGGTGCAGGGTCGCTGCGAGCGCCAGCCCCGGCTTGGAGTAGCAGTTCCCGCTAAATGCATCGTGTGTTTATTGTTGCTTACTACAGAGATGAACAATTTTACACAAAGTCTTATTAACACAATACGAGAGCTGCGCCGGGGCGGGCTCTCGCTACATACTGCGACCAGGAGCTCTATTTTTGAATCGCTCTCCTCGCTTCGAGCGATCGATTCTACTGATTTGTCTTGACAACAACAGTACAAAAAACAGTAGAATCGACCGCTCGAAGCGAGTAGAGCGATTCAAAAATAGAGCTCCAGGTCGGATGTCCAGACAGACGGTCTGAGTTCATAGTTTGAATAGACAGAAAGAGAATATTGTATTTTGAATTTATTAAACGTCCTATTTGATTTGTGTCATTAAATGAAATTGATAGATTTATAGTCTACCTATGAACGTAATATGCGATTTAATAATGTATGTGTGTATTGCAGCGGCGCCTGTGTCGCCGGTGCGGCCGCCGCCGGGGTTCGGCGCCGCGCCCGCGCCGCCCGCGCTGCACGCGCCCGCGCCCCCCCCGCCCGCCGCGCCGCGCCCCGTGCGCACCTTCGACCCCTTCCAGTCGCTCGCCTCCATCTGGTCGCGCACGGCGCTCGACTGGCGCCACGACGACGACGACGCGCCCAACAACTAGACGCGCTCACTCCGTCATACATTTGTCCGATTGGAATCCGTTTTTGCCATGTAATAAACTGTTGTGTCACATACGGGATTGTGAACGTGTGTTGTGCCGAGCGCGGCCGGGCGGCGCGCTAGTCACCCCCCGCGCCCGCGCGTGCAGATCTCAGTGTAAACAGAGAACTCAGAACAAACGACGCTGGTTTTATTTATTTCCGGCCGCGAGTCGAGTGACGGCTCACCTCTGTGTATTGTAGTGTGTGTGCGTGTGTGTCTATGTAGAGAGATGTGTCTCGATGTTTCCGGACGCGCTCCGCCCCCCGCCGCCCCCCGCTGTTTGGTCGTCTGTTGAAGACTGAATGAATAAACTTACGTTTCGCAAACAAATACCGCACATCGTTTGATTTATTTAAATACCCAACTATCGTTCGGCCAGTTACAATACAAAACAAAGTCGGCTTTCCTGTCACGCGTGCGCCCGCAATCCAATCCTTTCATACAAGCCTTACCTATCATGCGCGCCGCCCGCGTGTCACTTGTATGAAATTGGCGGCCCGCTGCGCGCCCCGCCCGCACGCGGGCGCAAATACGCGTGACAGGAAAGCCGGCTGAAGGGAGCAAAGATCGTATAAATATGCAGTAAAAAGCGGAATCGCTTAAATATAACTTTATTTGTCAATAATTGTAGTGAGTGTATAACACATACGTTTAATAGCATTTATAACAATGCCGTGATACATATATATTGTAGAGAGGGCTGGCTCAGTAGCGGTACTTGGTGGAGTAGTCCTTGGGTGAGACGACGAGGCCGCGGCCCTTGCGCGCGCCGCGGTACACGGTCTCGATGATGTCGATCATCTCCTGCTTGTCCTCCAGCGGCCAGTTGATCTTGTTGTTGTTGCCGGTGCCCAGGTCGATCATGATGTGCTTGTTGCGGAAGAAGAACATCACCGTGCACGGGTCGTACAGCTCGTACCTAAACAAACAAACAAACAAACGGCATACGTCGAGAAGTCCTCTAGGTTACAGTCTTCCATGAATGGAGCTAATTGCCAGTGTTTATAAACAGACTGAATAAAATATGTGACAACAAAAAACAGAAAGAGTGATGTAGGTATAACAAATTACGTATATTTTGTACCTTCTATAAATTCAAGTAAGTACCTACCTACTTCCCTCCGCGACCCGCCGTGAGACGCCCGGCCTGTATAACGTATAACTAGTAATTTGCTATCAGAACAAATTGCAAAGAAATTGAAAATTGCTATCAAACAATTGTTTAATTTTTTTGCTGTTTTACTTTCACCACTCAAAACTAGACGCGTTAGTGACAAACTAAAGAAAATTACTTGGACTGAATTCATTTAAATTGATATTCACTCTCACATCAGTTTTTTTCCTAAAAGTAAAAGTTATAAATTGTAGTTTGCTTAGACTTACATCTTGTTAAAGTCTGGAACTTGTGTGATGTCGACCAGGTAGATGACGGCGAAGTTCTTCACCTTCTCTGCGATGCTGTACAGCACCTCGTCCATCTTCATGCACGTCGGATCCCAGTCGTGCCCGAACCTCATCACCTGTCACAAACAATCAACCAACATACTGTACTACTGCTTCACTCGACCCACCCACCCAATCTACGAATCTAGGAACAAAACGTGCCAACATTTCTCAACCCCTACCACAGAATATATAATAGTACAACCCCTACTAATTCTAAACATTACCTTTTTTAACCACCCCTTAATTGTTGGAAACAAGAGATTGTTTAGATCACCAATCACCATGCCCGTAAGTCTTGTCAATATTGAGTCTAAGAATTTGGTACCTTACTATAAACAATTGAGTCATTTTGTGGCTTGACATTCAGTTGTAAAAAAAAATGTGGTAAAGGTTCAGGGGAGCGTATGTATATTATACCTTTGGCATGGGGGATCCAGAGCCCAATACTTAACATATATTGCATTAGACAGGCCAGACCCTGCACTCAAAAAACTCATTTTTACGAGGTCTAGAACAATGTATGAAAATGTTAAGATAAAAAGACATTACACAGCAGAATACGTAGGTAGGTGTCATCGTACTACATGTAGTAAGGCGAGAGTTCATATTGGCTCCCATACAGTTATACTTTCACTGAGACAGCAAGTGTGGATGGCATGTGTCAACACAGTGGTCATTAGACAAGGAAATGGACGTATTTTTGTGTCAGGGTTTGTGTAAAATAAATTGAAAATATACAAACAGGAGAATGACAGGTGTGATCAAGGCTCAAAATGATGGTGGGCTGACCACGTCATGTAGTCAATGTATGCTGTCGAACCCCACAGGTGGAGAAGACGCAAAAGGAAGGCCAGTAAACAGATGTGGAGGCTGGTAAGTGGCATAACCTGGCCAGCTCTTGACCACCTCGTTGTAGCCTTGGGCGATTGACCCAAGCACCAAAGGTCATGGGTTCGATTCCCACTAGGGACAAGCCACTTTGTACAAGTTAGGTGTTGCTCCAAAACGTCAAGCTGGGAGCCAGCACCGGTGGCGGGCAAGGCGTCTACTCACCACCACACGGTCTTCTTCCGACAGGATGGCCTGGTCTACTTGCCAGCCATTGTGCAGGTGTCCTAGCATATAACTCATGGTGGAAATTTACAAATGCTGATAGCTATTCTATTATAAATATCACCAGAAGTACAACAGCCAACAGCAGACGGAACAAACCGCAGCAAAGCAAGCACGTCTGGCCGTCACTATGACAGCTGACTGACATTGACAGAAGCAATGTTTAATTGAAGGCAAAGGTTGCTAAAATAGTACAGCCAGATCTTCAATGAATCAAACTAAATTCATTTCGTTATAGAAGATTCGCTCAACAGAATTAGGTGCCCAGGACTCGATGCTTGCACGTCTGCATACACGGTTCACTCTGCCCACACCAAGCGATGCCTAACGTAATATTTACGTTTCCTAGTGCAGTATATGAATAATAGATGGCGCTAGCTGGTTGAATAATCGAGCATGACTTAACAGATGATGGCGCCAGTCAGTGTGCACCCGACGATTCCTCTCTCGTACGTAATAGATAGCACTGCGATGCGCCTACATATTATAAGTATAATTAGTGGATTTGTACCGATGATGATTTGTTTGGACTATTCTGTGCCCCGTGTGCTGTGCACAGTCTGCTGTCCACACAGAGTAGGACCTACATTATGCTGTCCAGTCAAGATTTATAAACTTAAATTCACTCGACGTAACGTGGCACTGCGGGGCATCGAAGGCGCGGCCGACTGCACGCGCGCGCGCACGTCCAACACAACATCCAAACGAATATATTTTTAGAGAGAGCGTGCGGGATCCTGTTTATCATCGTCATCGATTTAGCGCTGTTTGTGTAGTGGCGCCGGCCGGGCCCGCCGGGGGCGGGGGCGGGGGCGGGGGCGGGGGGCGGCTGGCGCTCCGCCACGCGGCGTCACACACCAAAACACTCGGTTTTCTTGGGAAAGAATACGGAGGTGGAGGCGAGCGAGCGAGCGAGGCGCCGCCCGCACCCCTCGCCCACCGCCGTTGGTGGTTCGGTTCTAAAACTAGTTTGGATGCTCGAGATAACTTGCAAACTAGTTATTAGCAAGCGTAGCGTATACCTACCATGTTGGATCCGGTGTGTGTCGTGTAGTGAGCGCGGGGCCGGGGCCGGTCCCCCGCCGCGGGCTGGCGGTGCAACTACTTTCACTTTGGACGAGTGCGCGCTCGCGCTGTGGAACCTGCCAGCGCCCAGCGCCCGTGAGAAGAGTACGTAGCTATATGACGACTACTATAATGTCTCAGGGACAAATTAGTAGGTACTTATATGTATGTCCCCGACCATCCCGACTTAGTAGGTAAGGCAACTCGTAAGTAGGTACTAACAATATTATGCTTATTATTATTTAGCTTTTTCCGCGAATAAACTTTATTTTTCGCGGAAAAAGCACATTAAAAATAAGCGTACCAAATTGGTAATGGATTATCTTATATGGAAAGTAACGCCTGATAGATTATACTATAGGCACTCCGTACACGGTAGGTTTAACCAGTCATGAGGCGGTGACTGACGGATGAATGATCGTGTAATGCGGTGAGTGACGAGAATCTGCATACCTACTTTATTTTTTTCATCATTCAACCATCACTTAGGTACTGATGATGGTAGGCTAAGTACCTACTGACACCACAAATTAGTATACGTCCACTAATTACCGTTGTCAGAAATGAAGCGTACCTACTTAGTAGTAGTAGGCAAGTACAGACAGTACGTGACTAATGACTTTAATTAATATACTTCATATAAACGGGGTACTAAGTGAGTGACACCCACCGCGTACTCAGGGTATGAGTGGCCCAGGTGCGGCGCGGCATCGGCATGGAGGCGGTGTACCCGGCGCCGGCGTCGGCGCTGGCGCGCGGGCGGCGCGGCGAGCGCGGCGCGCCCCCCCGCCCGCGCGCGCGACACCGCACCGTGCCAGTCACCTTCGCAGAGATCAAGGTACCTACCTCCCCAAGAGTGTCCCGACGCCTCCCCCTCTCCTATACTAAATACTGCTGGTGTGGGATGCGCCTGGAAATCGGCTCCCTAAATTGAAGTATATCGAAGCAGATCGATTGTCTTGTTATTGACGTGTTTTCGACTATACCTATTTAATATAGGTATTTGGTTGGGTGCTGTGCTGTATCACAGGAGGTGGACGAAGAGAGCGAGCTGGCTGGGGGCGCGCCGGGGCCGGGGGGGCGGCGGCGCCCCGACGTGCTGGCCGACGCCGGGGACGCGGCCCCCGGCGCCGGGGGCGCGGGCGGCTCCGACGCGCTGCAGCCGCTCGGCCGACAGTTCGCAGAGTTCCGCCGCCGCCGGCAGCGCAAACACGTCATCAGGTAGCTCATAATATACCTAATTATGAAGGTACTGCGTGTATAAAACATTTTGTTGCATTCATATATATGATTGTATACAGGGAGCCGCCAGAAGAGGCGACGGGAGGCACGTGCGCCGCGCCGGCGGCGCCCGGGGTGCGCGCGGCCAGCGAGGGCGGCGCCGCCGCCGACACGTGACGCGAGCACATCTCACAACACTACTTCTGGAAGTCGCTCCTATTATATAGTGAAGCGTTTTCGCCTTTCGATATTGATATGCTAATGTAGACGGGTCCGCCGGTGCGCCGCTCGCCGCCGGCGCCGGGCACCGCTGCAGCCTCCTGGGACTACGGGTGATCGACACCGGCGCGGCGCCGGCGGCTGTGTACCAAGGGTTACAAGCAGTTCAAAGTTATCTTTAAAGAAAGGCAACAAGCACCGTTGTAAGCGATACCACTTCTTGGTGTCCGTTCACCTAGCATCATGGTTCTTTTACCTGGGTAGGTATGTAATATTTTCAATTCAATACTCTTTATTGCACATAATTAAAAACTCAGGATCAATAGGCTAAGATCGTAATTAACTTACCTACATAAATTTAAATGTTTCTTTTCCTAATAAGGCGATAAAAGTTGTAATCTTCCAAAAGCAAATAAATAAAATAAACAAGTTTGCGACAATCGTCATGTATTTGTACAATAAAATATAATAAATAACACTCTCAGCCGCACGGGCACACGCGGGCGCACTCAGGCGCACGCAGGCGCACGCGGGCGCACGCAGGCGCACGCCGCGACGCGGGACGGGACGCTCGCAGTAAAACTGCCTATGTACATACAACTTCTACACAAGTTATCAATTCTATAAACTGTTCAAAATACAAACAATAATTTATTATTAATTAACATAATATAATTTACTAGCATTTTAAATCTGTAAACTTTATAAACACATCCCTTGTAATACACTTTACATCGGTAGGTACATTTGGACAATCCCAGTTTAAGCTAAGATAAACATTCAATAATGGAGATATTTATCTGTAGGTAGGTATAATCTGTATAAAAGGTCTAGTTTATTTTAGAAATGTCGCAATACGAGTAGCTTCATCTACGTTGACACGAGTCTCGAAACACTTTCCAGTAGTAAAAATATATGTGTGTATCCTTATAATAGCACAAAGGAATTAATAGTCTCCAATACTAATAGTCTCCAATGCTAATAGGCGGAACTTGTGAGTAAGGATGTTTGTTACTCTTTCACGCTGCAACGGCTGAACAGGTTTTGATGAAAGTTGGTACAGTGATAGCTTATATTCTGAAATAACTTAAAGGCTATTTTTTCCGCGGTAAACAACTTATTCCACGCGGGCAAAGCCGGGGGCAACAGTTAGTTAATAATATTTGAGCATGAAGTATAATTTGTAATTAAAAAGAAATTACAATGTACCTACCTACCTAGTACCTACTACTAATCAGGTGTGTGTGCCCGCCGCCCGCGCCCCCCCCCCCCCCCCCCCCCCTTAATTATGTGCATCACTTTAAATTTCTTTTTAATTTATTGTCTGCCATGAAATGTGCGTGATAGTATATGACATACGATTAGCCCTCGTTACCCTGTCTCTCTACTTATTGGTGTGATGGGATGGCACCAGGAGCCAGCGGAACAAGGTTACCACTACCTACCTACCTACCTAATGTTGCTCTACAAGAAATGGTTTAATATTATTACCTACACAAATACCTATTTAAAAGTGAAACCCGCAGAACCTTTTTAGCTTTAGGTTAAACACAAATCTTTCACATTTTTGAAGTTTACATTTATTTTGGCGATTTTAACTTTTTTTAATTTAATTTTGATTTAATTCTATTTACATTAATTTTAAATTATTTTACACTTAATTGTTACTAGTTTATATAATGTTAAGTCTTAGCTTTAACACAAAATATTATGTCACATCACACGGTATTTATTAAACAATTTGTTGAAATGAAATGTTTATTTATTATCATAATATTTAAATTAACACAATTTATGCATTCACAAAAATATTTTTACTGGTAGACGCAGGTATACATTAACTCTTTGCTGAGTATTAAAAAAACTGGAGAATTAAACGAGGAGGGGGAACGGGGGTGAAAATTTGCACGGGAGTATCGGTTTCTTTAAAGGCAGTAACCTGGATATTGGAAATGCAATAATGACGGGTTTTTATATTTCCATTTTCAGGGGGTGGTCGAGGAAGGGGAGGTGGGGGGGGGGGGGGGGGGGGGTGATATCGGTTTCTTTAAAGGCAGTAACTTCAGAAATTGTAATTGTATATAACGGGTTTTTGGATTTCACATTTTAAGAAAGAGGGGTAACGGGGGTGAAAATTTGCATGATTTATTCTGTTGCCATTAATTCTTATTTATTATTTTGTCTAGCTAGATAGACTACATTTCTTTAGGTAGGTCTGTTATAATATATCTTCTGAATTACTTCTTTAGTGCGTAGACAAACTGCCACAGTCAAATACCTAGCTTTTGACAGAACGACGTCTGTCGGGTCATCTAGTTAAAGATAAAAAGCTGTTGGTAAAAATTGGCGAAGGTAAAAACAATATAGTTTCTACCTATATAATTAAACATGAGTTTTAGCGGGCTTCATTTTTAAATACTAAGGTGCTTAGAATATAATATTGGAATATAGTCCCTTTTTTGGCAGTTGTGTGAATTTTGCTGATTTCTGCGCAATGACTAATTTTAGATGTCAAAGGGGAGCTGTGCTGCGGTTCACTTCAGACGCTCAATTTCAAGAAATAGTTCATTGATTCGATCAACCGAATCAAACTTTTAAGTTTTTAGACGTCTTTATGTATCACACTATCTAACACTGACAGCGATGTGCAATTAATCTGTGAATATATTCATTCAACCGCCAAAAAATTCTACGGGGACTATACGCATTGTCAGGTAGTTCCGCTGACTACAGTGCTATGTCCCCCCGCCCCCCGGCCCCCAGCCCGAGGGCGCGTGCGGCGGCGGCGTGCGCTCTCAACACGACTCGTAGCAAGCTCCGTTCTGGCCATCTCCCTCCTCCGAACTTGTGTGTGTTTGCGCGGCCCTCCTGCACACACACGAATTCACCACTACACGCGCACGAAACAAACAACACTATTCCCACTACACTCTACAATAATATCACTTCGGTACTTGCTTAACATTTATCTTGCGCACGTAGTACGATCAGTATACATCCATTGTAAATACCTATGCTTACTTATTATGTAATAAATTATAATAATCCATTTATGTAACCTCCTCATCCTAACAATAACTTACAAAATTTTCTAAATAAATATTTATTTCGTCGTACGCGTATATAATACTTTTATTTCCATAATATTTGTCACGAGTTTATTAATACTGTACTTAATATCTTTAATTATCTTATACTTGTACATCTTACGTAGCTAAGTGAAATACATTCCTTATCTGAGCATCGTTCCTGTACCTACTTACATTATTTAATAGACGGGTTGCAACATTAAGTAAACAGACGGTTTGTGGGGCGGCGACTACACGCGCGGAGCGGCGCGCGACGAGGGATCAGTCTTGTATAGGGCGCTCCTGGCGGCGGCGGTGTCAGCGCGCGTCCGGCTCGTCCGGCAGCTGCTCCGACGGGATCGTGTGCAGCAGCCGGGGCGCGGGCGGCGGCGGGGACTGCGGCGCGGGCGGCGGCTCCTCCGCGCTCACCGCCGGCTGGCGCGTGAGCCGCGGCCGGGCGCCGGCGGAGGCGGCGGCGGCGGGAGGCGCAGGCGGCGCGCTGCCCGCCGAGCGCGACGTGCGCCACGTGCCCGTGGACGCGGTCGCGTTGGAGCCGGACGAGTCGTTGCGCGACGACGACAGGTTAGAGTCCTGCGACGTCTTGCGCGCCACCAGCCACGAGGCGGCGCGGCGTGGCGGCGGCGGCGCACGCCCGTACGCGCGCCACGAGTCCGAGCGCGACGACGAGAACTCCACGGACGAGGACACGGAGCCGGCGCGCGCGGGCGCGGCTCCAGCGCGCGCAGGAGGGCGCGTGTGCGGCGCCGCCGCCGGGCCCGCACCGCCCGCGCGCTGCCCGCACGCGCGCAGCCAGCGCAACACGCGGCGAGCGGCGGCGGGCGCGCGCGCGCTCAAGGTCGCGGCGGGCGGCGCGGGCGGCAGCAGGCGGCGGCACGCGCACGTAGCGCCGTGCGGACCGCGCGACGAGCGCTCGTTGAGGCTGTTGGTGTTGGCGGGCGTCTGGCGGTTGCTGAAGTTGGACGAGTGGCGGCAGCGACCGATGCCGCGCGTGACACGCGACTCCTCAATGGCCTTACACACGAGCGCGCAGTCCTTCTTGAACTGCTTGGTGAGGATGGCGTACAGGAAGGGGTTGCAGCACGAGTTGAGTGGCAGCACGAACACCGTGAACACCTTGGCCTGCTCGAGCGACACGAGTCGCAGCCCGAAGGCGGCCGTCAGCGCGAAGAAGGCGACGGGCGCCCAGCACAGGAAGTCCGTGAACACGAGCAGCGCCATGCGCTTGGCGATGCGCGAGTCGTTGGAGTTCCAGGCCTGCGAGCCGCGGATGGCGCAGTACATCTTGAGGTAGCAGCCGAGCAGCACGAGGAAGGCGAGCCCGTTAATGGCGAGCAGCGCGGTGACGTAGCCGAGCGCGCCCGGCGAGCCCGTCTCGAAGGGCAGGCACACGGCGAACTTGCGGTAGTCGGACACGCCGAGCAGCGGCAGCGCGGCCGCGGCCAGGCCGAGCGCCCAGCCGGCCGCCATGACGGCGCCCGCGTGCCGCAGCGACAGCCGCTTGTTGAGGTGCATCGCGTGCGTGATGGCGTAGTTGCGCTCCAGCGTGATCACCGCCAGCGTGAACACGGACAGCTCCGACGAGAGCACGGCCAGGAAGCCGGCCAGGCGGCACGCGGGCGACAGCTGCCAGTGCAGCGCGTGCGCGCGGAACTCGCCCAGCGTGCCTGCGTCCACAACGGCCAGCAGGCCCAGGTACACGCCCATGCACAGGTCGGCGGCCGCCAGGTTGGTGACCAGGAAGCGCGGCACGTCGAGGCGCGCGCGCGACCACACCAGCACGAACACCACCGTGCCGTTGCCCAGCAGCGCCAACAGGAACACGGCCCACACGCCGCAGCGCAGCGTCCACCAGTCGAACAGGTCCACGCACGGCAGGAACGGCCCGGGCTGCGGCAAGCACGTCACGCGCCGCCGCGCGCCCCCGCCACCCGCCGCCTCGCGCCGCCACCCCTCCGCTGCGCCCCACCCGCCCCACGCGCTCCCCCCGCCCCCGCCGCCCCAGCCGCCGCCGCTAGCGTTCACTAGCACACACACACAAAGGAAATATTTAACGAAACGGAGGCCAAAGCTTCAGTACGAGTACCTACTACTGCTAGCCCCTTTTGTGCAGCGCACTTTGAGCTTTTATTTCATTGCTACAACCCCCATTTGCTTAAGGGGAAGTGGGGAATGTATTTTATGTGTATGTCTCACGGTAGTGCGTCCAGATGTCGGAGGCGTTGGCCCAGGCGCGCGCGTCCACGCGCTGCGGCGGCACCAGCACGTCGTCGCTCAGGCCGCCGCCCCCCGCCTCCGCTTCGGCCTCCGCCTCGTCCTGCGCCAGCGGCAGGAACTCGCAGCAGTGGTACGCGTACGACAGCACCAGCGTCTGCAACACGCACCGCGCCACACCGACTGTACCGTGCGTGCCCCCATAAACGCGGGTCGCGCCGGGGTAATGGGCGATAGGGAGAAGGAAGGGGATTACATTTGACGTTTAAATCCTAATTAACAACGGCGCTCAGCACCGCACCTACATTAATGAGTTCCTGCACGGAACAATAATTTACACTTACTGCTCATGATTTGGGGCACTGAGATTAGAAATATGAGATAACCATAATCTATTATCATCATTAATTATGAATTAAATATTTTCTTTTTCTTTTAAATACATATACAGAGTGTTTATTTTAACTGGGAGTCTGGGACACTTAGGGTAAAACCAAAACCATAGGAGATACAGGGAAACTGTCTTAGGAACCATTTGGTCTTTTTTTGTAAAAACAATTTTAGCCTAGAAAATTTTTTGGTAAACCTGTGTTGTTGTGATTTTTTTCTTCTCATACAGTGAAATGATCCTTACATGAAATTAAGTCGATATGCAATTTAAAAAAAATCGTCAAAATTACTTTGTACTGGCGTTGTATGAGAAAACATTTTATTGAATTTGACTAACTTCTGCTGCTCAGATTTTTTTCTTCTTATATAATGATATGATCCTTACATGAAACTGAGTCGATCCGCATCAAAAAAATTTTTGATCAAAATGTTTAATTTTTATGGACAACACACGCTTGACCCAAAAAATTTCTATGCTAAAATTGTTTTCATAAAAAAATACTAAATGGTTCCTAAGACAGTTTCCCTGTCTCTCCTATGGTTTTGGTTTTACCCTAAGTGTCCCAGTTAAAAAAAACACTCTGTATAAAACAATGTCGAGTTAGTTACACCATTTATAACTCAAGAACGGCTAAACGGATTATGATTATGATGAAACTTGGTACAGTGATAGGTTATATACTGGAATAACATATAGCTAGGCTACTTTTTACTGCGGTAAAATGTTCCCATTGGAAACTCAATAACAGCTGAACGGATGTTAATGAAACTTGGTACAGTGATAGCTTATATCCTGGAATAACACATAGGCTACATTTTACCGCGGTAAACTGTACCCGCGGGAACAAGACTTAATTTTGATGAATATTGGTGCAGTGGTGGCTTATAATAATAATAATAAACTTTTATTTCAGACACATGTCCATATTTTGTTAGTAACAGATTAACTTATCTCTATGTTAGTAAGTTTAATTTAAAATATATACTATGAATTCAATTTGACATACATTCAATTAACATTCAATTCAATAAGCATTCATTTCAATTAACATTTGGTCATTTGTTTCATGAACCATACCACAGTGGTTCATGTACTGACAGTCAAATCTATTTGCAAATGCATTCAGGATGGTGTTGGGGCTGCCCAGGACCCCGCGCACCAGGGATGTGCACCGCTTGCGCATGCTCGTGTAGAAACACTCGACACGCGCCGCGGCGAACATCCCGGATGCGCTGCAGTGCCGCGGCAGCCCCACCCACCACCACCACCCTGAACGCATTGTTGTACTGTACACAAAGGGCGTTGTACTGCTTCTGCGTATATGACACCCACAGGCTGCTAGTGTAGAAGGACGTACAAAATGCCCTGAAAAGGGTAATTTTATCATCCCTCGAACAAAACTTTCACCTTTTGGGTGAAAATTTGCACGGGAGTATCGGTTTCTTTAACTTGAAAATGTTATAAATTGAAAATATCATAAATAAATAATGATGGTTTTCTTGAATTTTCATTTTAAGAGCGAGGGGGAAGGGCGGGATGACGGGGGTGAAAATTTGCATAATTTATTCTGTTCCTGTGTGTACATCGGCAGGGAGAGAAATTATTAAAAAATTATGAAAAAAATAATCCTTATGATTAACCCTTTCGACCGTTATCATAAAACACATAAGGTTTGTTTTTTTTGAAATTTGGCGGGTTCGATTCCCGGTTGAGGCAGGCGATTTTTAAAAATCTCTGAATGCAGTTCTGTTTATTATTAAAAATAACACGATGTCTTCTTTCAGTAAAATATCCTATTTAATGTTCTTTCCCTCCGTATGGCATCGCCGTGGGACGCCCTGTATGGTCGACTATACAGGGCGTCCCACGGCGATGCCCAGTGCACGTCAGTGGAATGGAAACACTCACCTTGAGCTGGCTTAGCCTATTAGGGCCTTGTGTGTGTGTGTGTGTGTGTGCGTGCGTACCTGTATGTGTGGGAAGAGCGCGGGGGGGTGGAAGTGTCTGAGGCGCGGGTTGTTGTGCGCCTTGAGGTGCCGCAGCCGCCGCAGCCCGCCCGCCGGCAGCGACGGGAACTCGTTGTTGCCCACGTTCCTGCGCACACGCACCGCACTCGTCACGCACTCGCCACGCACGCCACGCACTCGCGGCCGTATAAGGAACGCAACTCACAGGTCCTGCAGCTCGGCGATGGGCACGAACGCCTCCATGTCGATGTGCTCGATGCCGTTGTCCTCCAGGTCGCTGCGAACACACGCATGGACGGTTCAACTTGTTACCTTCCGGTACTCACAGCAGCTGCAGGCGCGGCGTGTGCCGGAAGGCGTCGCGCGGCACGCGCCGCACGCGGTTGTGCGCCAGCACCAGGTCCTGCAGGCGCGCCAGCCCCGCCAGCGACCCGCCGCCCGCGCCCTCCGCGCCCTCCGCCTCCTCCAGCGACGAGATCTCGTTGGACGACAGGTCCCTGCAACCAACCGAGCAACGTGCGCGCGCGGCGTCAGCGCGGCGCGCGGCGGGCCGGAGCGCGCGGCCGCGGGGTACTCACAGCACGCGCAGCTCGGCGCAGGCGCGCAGGTCGGGCAGCCGCCGGAACTGGTTGAGCTTCAGCTCGCTGCAACCAACCAACCGACACGCACGTGAGGGACCGGGGGTGGTGGGGGCGGGGGTGGGGGCGGGGGCGGGGGCGGGCGGTGTCCGGTGCAGGTACGTACAGCGTGCGCAGCGCGGGCGCGTGGCGGCACAGCGCGGGCGGCAGGCCGTCGAGGCGCGCGCGGTCGGCGCGCAGCGTGCGCAGCCGCAGCGAGCCGTTGAGCGCGGGCAGCGCGCGCAGCCCGCGCGCCTCCGACACCACGCTGCAAGCAAGCGCCGGGCGGGGTGAGAGGGGCGGGTGCCGGCGGGCGGGGGCGGGGGCGGGGGCGGGGGCGCGCACTCACAGCGTGGCGAGGTGCGGCAGGTGGTCGAGCGCGGCGGGGTGCACGCGGCCCAGCGGGTTGGCGCGCAGCTCGAGGTGCGCGAGGCGGCGGCACGCGCCCAGCACGCCCGCGCCCACCCACTCCACGCGGTTGTTCGCCACGGACCTGCGCGCGCGCACACACCTTGGAACACCACCTACATCGCTACGCACCACTCATCACGCTTAGAATACCTACATTGTTACGAGCTACAGGGAAAGGAAGTACTTTTAATATTGAAGAAAACAAATTTTACGGAAGAGACTTATTTTGATTTTAAAATGTTTAAAATTTGGATAGACTAAAAATATTTTAAAATTTTGTAAAACGAAATTGAGATATATATATTAAACGGTCGTTTATTCCACCGTACGGGGAGTACTGACAGGTCCTCGAGCGCGGGCAGCAGCCGCACGGCGGCCGGCAGCTCCGTCAGCAGGTTGTCCTCCAGCCGCCTGCACGCACACACACACACAACACACACATATAATTGTGTAAATAATTTAATTTTAACCACTAAATACCTACACTATGAAAGATAGGTGTCGTACACATTTGAGTGTGAGGCCCCGCCACGGGTGCTCGGGTACTCTTTGTACCGGGGCCGCCCGCGCCGCGCCGCCGCCGGCCGGGTGGCCTCACTATACATTATACCAGTCACCCGTCACTATCGGCTACCTACTCACACGTTATGTGAGCGCCCCACCTACTACATTTATATACAATCTTATCCTCTCTCTCTCCGATATACATCTCTCTACACTCTGTATAGCTACAATTTATAAAGTAGGTATACATATTAAAATGCAACTCAATATAGAAGTGTCACGAAAAAGTGGAGCACGAAGTGCGAATAAAAATGTTGATAATCTTCAAAGAGTTTTATTTTCAGCCGACACTAATGTTAGCAGGTTCCAGACAGGAGCTCTATCTTTGAATCGCTCGCCTCGCTTCGAGCGGTCGATTCTACTGATTTGTGTATCGGATGTCGAAGGAAAATCAGAATCGACCGCTCGAAGCGAGCGATTCAAAAAAAGGGCTCCAGTCAAGGTCGCGGCTCGTGGTTTGCCGAACGTGTGGATGCCGCATAACATTTTTGGTTGTGGTTAGGATTTGGTTATACCGTTCAGAATGAGCGCGACTGCCCCCCATCTATCTAGTTGTTTGTTTGTTTGTTGTTCGTCGGGCGCCGCCCGGGGCCGGGGCCACGACACGACACTCACCCGTTCTGCTCGTAAATAAACAATACAACTAATGGCTGCATAAAGAGGACTAATTCATGAAACAAGCGAAAACCTAACTTTTTCAGAGGCAATATCGTGACATAATGTAAGCAGTTAATTAAATAAATGCTTGTCGCTCCCGTACCAATAAATAAATAAAAAAGTCTGCGTCGGTTGTTGGTCGTGTGTGTGTGTGTGTACTCACAGCACGCGCAGCGCGGGCGTGTTGGCGAAGGCCAGCTCGTCGACGTGCGTGATGCGGTTCCGCTTCAGGATCCTGCCGCAACAACAAACAACAGCGCCATCAATCACCCGCCCCCCCCCCCCCCCCCCCCGCGCCTCGCATTATGATAATTAGAAGTCAATAAATGATCCGCGATTACAGCGGGATGTGACTTGCGAGTCGGGGGGGGGGGGGGGGGGGAGGGCGGGGGCGAGCCAGCCAGCCAGGCAATGTGTTTAAGGGGGACATCGGGGAATAATCCCCGATGTCCGATGACGATTAAGTGTTAACATTATTACATATTGTGTAACACCAGTGTGTCACATACTGTTTGTAAGCAATTTACACATGCTGTGTTTACCTATTACTGGGTGTTCACACGGATGATTTGTACATACTATTTATAAGATTGCTTTTTTTGTATATGTGCAACATCTGTTGGTAAACCAATAAATAAAATTTAAATTAAATTAAATCCCATTGTCACACTACATACGTTATAATTACAATAAAATGTCCAGCACGACGCGATGGAGTGGACCCCGGCCGGTTGGCGGTGGACCTCATTATACGGGGGGGGGGGGGGAGGGGGCGGGGCGGAGGCGACGCTCAGTCGGGCGCTGAGAAGGGTTGCGCTGCGCCCTCGGATGAAACCGAGCAAGGAAGATACGGTACTTCTCAGCTCGGAAGATGTTGTGCAATCACTAGTACCTACCTATAACCTAACGTACATACAGTATTTTCCAGCAGTGTAAAGACGTTCCCCCCCACTTCCCCGGCGGCCGGGCCGCTCTGTGTCCTTCGATCTAGTTTAGTTTAGTCACAGAATATATAATCTTACGATAGTGTCGCGGCGGGCGGGGCGGGGCGGGGGGGTCGCGGCCGACGACCTGCGGGCGGCCGGCGGCCGGGGGCCGGGGGTCTGGGGTGGGGGTGGGGGTGGGGGTGGGCGGGCGGCGCACCCTTGTCAAGTGCGCACGCTAATATGGAATGCACGGACACTAGTGTTATTGGCAGGTCCGGGGCACACTGGAGCGGCGCGGCTCCGCAAGGCGTCCATTGATTTTCAAAAACAAAAAGCCTCATGTTGTACACGTGTCCAGCGCCCCCACCCGCCCCCTCGCCCCGCGCTCCGCATTTATTTTAAGACAATAGGAAAACCTGCATTTTGAATATTTTTTATAAAATTTTAAGACCAAATCCTTTCTTTAACTTGAATATTTAGATAGGTAATATTTATCTTTCTATTTATGAAGCATTAGTTTTTCCACCCTGTCCCAAACTGTACAAGGTGGAAGAAACGAATGCTAAGTAGTGCGGCCGTGTACTGACAGCGTGTGCAGCGCGGGCAGCGCGGGCAGCGCGCCGGCCGCGCCGGCGCCCGCCAGCTCGCCCACCAGGTTGCCGGACAGGTCGCTGCAACACACACACACACGCACACCTTATTGCACGACTAATAGCATCCACACCATTCTATTCTGTCTCATTTTCTTAATTACAATCTTTTCAATAGTTGGTTAATAACATTGTGAAAAAAATACAATATTGTGGCTTTTTTAATTCTTGAATACCTAGTGGGTAGGTAGGTAATGAATAGAATAGAATAATAAAAATAGATAAAATCTTATGTAAACTAAAATTTACATGAGTTTTAAACCACGATGCTCGTTTCTCGTAACTTCGACATTGGCCGGGCCACATACCTCCCACCCGTCAGGGGTGGTAGTGGCCGCGCGCCCGCGCGCACGCACTCTGCCTCTGGTGTTGCCAAAGACTCCACTCTCGAGCCCTCGAATCTAACAAGCCTTTATCGACGACGAAAATCTTGTGGATTCGAGTAAAAAAAAACTCAATTTCACTCGAAACTCGGTTTTCGAGTGAATTTGTTTGGGTTGTTGGCGTCCACAGAACACTCGAGCTTAATGACAACTTGACAAGAGTCGAGGCACCGCGAGGCGCGAGGCGCATGTAGTGCACTCGATGTCGGTGATCGCGCGCACACGCACGCCAGTACAGTATGTGGGGCAGGGGCGTGAGTATTGAGGGCCTAGTCACCGCACCTACTAGTCATTGTGCAACTCGCAAGCAACATCGTCTCTATAGGATTACTAGCTATGTATTTATAAATTATAAGTTGTTTTCTCCTCAGTTCAGGTGGTGGTGGTGGTGGTGGTGGTGGTGGTGGTGGTGGTGGTGGTGGTGGTGGTGGTGGGCCGACACTGACACACACATAGCTGCTGTTGGTGTCCTGCTGCATTGAGCAACGACGGTTGACGGCTCTCGATGACTATTTCTAAACGAGCAATCCCAATAAATAGTAAATAGTTGAAGAGCAAGACGTGTGCAGCTGCAGCGTGGAGCCGTTCGATAATTAATATAAGTAAATAAGCAGCGGCCTCCGTTACAAATATATATTATTTTTTTCATCATTCGTCTACTTACGGCACGCCTAAGGTCGTGTGTGCACTATACATTTCCGATTCATATTCAATTCGTGAAAAAGACGGACACGCATAATGTCCGTTTTGGCCGTAGTAGTAAATGTATGTGCGCTTGTGCACTCATCCGATTCCGATTCATATTCAACACATATACGACACGTGTTTAATTGATGCGTTTTTTCATGGATGAAGTTTTTTGTTTTTTAAATGGTTTTACGGTTTTGGAAACGAGCCTTTCTAGCCAATCTTTCACTTCACTTTTTATTTGATTTATTAAATTATTTTTGAAATGTAGTTTATTTACGTATTGTATCTGATAACTGGGTAAGTGATAATAAATCAGTCTTGGTCCAACCTTGGTATCATTCACAACATTATGTTACTGCAAAAATATTTTTAAATACAAATTCTTTGAAAATAGTGTTTCTTTTGTTTTATTTTCTACTCCCATAGACACACTAAAATATATGCGGTTAGGGCGTTTTGGCAGGATTTTGTCGGAGACGGTTGTCTTTTTATTTAAATTTCCTAAAAAATGTTTATTGTAGGTTTTGGTGTTTAACTCTGATAGTTTTATATGCAACAATATTAATGTGTATATTGTACAGGATAGTTAAATAAAAGAGTGTAACGACTCTACCGAATTGTTCCAAAATGTCCCTTGTTAAATCGACACTAAGGGCCTCTTACACCGCTTGCTGATAAAGTCCCAGATGCCCTATCTGCAGGTTATCTGACAGATATCCAATTTTTTTGGTTTCACAGGTATCTGATTGCCTATATCTTATATATTTTATATAGTCTATCACACAGATTTATCTGATAGATTACTTTAACACTAAGATTACTATCTGTAACAATATCAGGAAGTGGTGAAAGAAGCCCTAAACCTACTAGGTATCAGTTTAGTGCGGTGTTAGCTGCAGTGTGGACTACCGAATGACACTAGTTGCCGGAGGCCGTGCTGCAGTTTTATGTATTCGTGATTTTAAACTAGGATTTGGCCTTTATGGACTTGTTTCCAATTGGCCTTTAAACCATAAATTAAATAAAAATAATGTGGCGTGTTTATAGCTTTTTCAAGGCAGATTTTGGCAAGCTGGTGAGACGACGAGTCCGCCCTCAACATTGAGGGATCTCTTTTCCCAATGGTCACACCGGAGGAAATCCCGTCCGTCTTTTTCACGTATTGAATTCGAATGGAGCGTAGTGCACAAACGGTAGGACGTGAATTTCACGTCCAGTCTTTTTCACTAATTCAATATAAATCGGTAATGTACAGCGCACAAAAACCCTAATTGGCGCGGTGTTGTCGGACGGACGCACACTACAACGTCGCGCTACATTCTAAAACCTACTTTTTTAAAATGTTTAGAGCTTGTAGATGGTGTGGATGCTACGTCTAACAAAGTGACCTAGAGCGGGCGTACGCCCGAGATGTGTGGTGGTGAATAGGGCCCTTTCTAGATAGCTCTTGTCGTGCTTGTGTGGGGGGAGGGGGGTCGCTCACAGCGTGTGCAGGTGCGCGAGCGGCGCGAGCGCGCGCGCGGGCACGAGGCGCAGCAGGTTGCGCGCGAGGCGCAGCGAGCGCAGCGCGCCCACGCCGTCCAGCGCGCCGCCCTCCACCTCCGACACCTGGTTGTCTGCCGCGGACCTGCACACACACATGGTGAGGGAGCCGGTGCATGACACGTGATGCGGCGGCGTGGTGTGTGTGTTGGTACTGACAGGTAGTGCAGGTGCGGCAGGTCGCGCAGCGCGTGCGCCGGCAGCCGCTGCAGCGCGCACGCGTCCAGCCACAGGCGCTGCAGCGCGCCGCCCCCCCGCCCCGCCAGCGCGCCGCCGCTCACCGACTCCAGCCGGTTGGCCGACAGGTTGCTGCAACACACGCACACACGCACGCATACAAACACACATGACGATGCGCACGCGCTCGTTCCCACGACATACTTTGCCCCCTCCCAGCCACACGTTACATCATCACATGTTTGGGTGTACTAACAGGTCTCGCAGGCCGGTGGCGGGCAGCAGCGCGTCGCGCGGCAGCGTGGTGATGTTGTTGGCCGACACGTCCCTTCAACACACACACAAACACCACACTTTAGTACATACGAGCCACGCACAACACCATATTGCAGATAGGTAAGTAAACTAGTAGTTCTGTGAGAACAGTACACCTCGCCAGCCTGCATATAAACCAAACATAAAAGAAACGAACAGAAGTCAACTTTGCAGTTGGAGACAGATTAAGTGACAAAAATTAGCAATTTACAGCTTAATATTTCGCAAATGGATCCCTGAACACATCGAAAAATGTTTTTCACACACTCGCGATATTTTTGCAAGACTTATCCAACGATATCCCACACTATGGGATTCACAAGAATAAAAAAGAGCACTTTGAGAGTATGGTACGTACTCTAAAAAAATGTTTTTAAGATTTTATTCTACTCATTTTGTCGGCTTAATTCATTTATACCCATGCCAAATTTTCATCAAAATCGGATGAAAAATGCGACCTGTAGAGAATTACAGACAGAAAGACAGAAGGACAATAGCATTTTTGGCCAATCTCGAAACTTAGACGCTTCGCTCGCTCGGTCAATAAAATTATACATCGTTTGTTATCAGCCGGAACGCATAGCCTACTTGCTTGAGCCAGCTAGCCAGCCAGCCAGCCGGCCAGCCAGCCAGCCAGCCAGCCAGCCAGGAGGTCATCGAGAGAGTACATGGAGGACTTTCAGATCGCTATAGATATCCAACTGATCAGATGAGCCGCTTTTTAGCAGCATCGTCATGTAGAAAAGAACCTGCAAAATGGATCATACATCAAAATGTATGAAAATCCTTAAGTTAAGGAATCATGACGATGCTGCTCCCAAACGCTGCTTGCAAATCTGATCAGTTGGATATCTATAGCCATCTAGAAGTCCTCCGTCTACTCTCTCGATGACCGTCATCAGATCATGCCCTGATCGATCCTGCACGGCGAACCGTGGCTTCAAAGTGACCTCGATTGTAGGAAAATCTTGCCCCGTTTCTAATTATCCGTCCACTTATGTATATCACAGAAGAAATCATACCCAGTAGGTACCGACCAAGGTTATAGCGTATTAAGTATAGCGACACGATCTTCAATACTACGAGCTTTGCAGCCCTAGGGGGGGCGGGCGGGGTGCCCCCGCGCCAGCCATCCATCATCCGCACCTCCCCCCGTGCCCCCCGCCCGCCCGCCACCATTCACGCGGCGCCACATTTAATTTGGTACGTTCCCATAATTCCCGCTGACACATACTTGTATGTATACTGGCTGTGCATCGACCGCATGCTGTAGGTGCTGCACGCGCGGCGGGCGGCGCGGGCGGCGCGGGCCGCGGTGGCTGCCCTCTGCTCCATAAAACGTCGGCTAGACGATCAATCTGGACTGCCAGTTTACCATCAATCGGTGAGAGATCAACGTGTTCAAGGTTCAGTTTCGCGTTAATCTACCAGACTGATCGTCTAACGGACATGTCTAACAGTGCGGCCGACTGTGCCAGCCAGCCGCCCGTGCCCCGCGCGCGGCCCGCTACACACACACACACACTAGGTACGTACATTGGCAGCGCCACATTATATAATGTCCTACAAAGTAAGTAGCACAAGCGCAGCGTGTCACGTGACACGCGCGCGCGTGGCGTGCGTGCGTGCGTGGTGCGTGGTGCGAGCCGAGCGGCCGGTGAGTCAGCGAGGAAAGCTCGCCTCGCTCGCGGCTCACGGCTCACGGCTCACGGCCGACGTGTGTGTCGACACCGCGCCCGACACACGTGGCGAGGTGCCGTTGCGAATAATAATTATGTAATATTGTAATACCGAGCACTTGCTTGCCAAGCCCGCGTTCTATACACACCTGGGTCCTCGGGGGCTGGCGTATAAAGCCGCACCCGGCAGACTACGCCCGCCTCCGAAGGTCATTAACGGCACCAGATTGTTAGGCCGTGTGTGCACTATACGTTTCCGATTCACATTCAATACGTGAAAAAGAGCGACATGTATTAAGTCCGTTTTGGCCGTAGTAGTAAATGTATGTACGCTTGTGCACTCATCCGTTTCCGATTCATATTCAATTCGTGCTTGACACGTGTATGATCCGTTTTTTCACGGATGAAGTTGTTTTTAAATAGTTTTACGACTTTGTGAACGAGCCCTTTCTAGCCAATCTTTCACTTCACTTTTTACTGGTTATATTATTTAGGTAATTAAATTATTTTCTAAGTGTAGTTTATATAAGTATTGTATCTGTTAGGTAGGTAAGTGATAATAAAGCAGTCTTAGTCCAATCTTGGTTTCATTCACAACAATAAGTTACTCCAAAAATATTTTTATTTAATTAAATTCTTTGAAATAAGTGTTTTTATGTTTTGTTTTCTATGGACACACTAAAATGTATGCGGCATGTATATAGCTTTTTCAAGGCTGATTTTGGCAACATTCAGCTAGTTTGTGACAAGTTCTCTATTTTCTCAATGGTCACACCGGAGGAAATCCCGTCCGTCTTTTTCAATTCTATTGAATACGAATGGAGCGTAGTGCACAAACGGTAGGACGTGAATTTCACGTCCCGTCTTTTTCACGTATTGATAATGTGAATCGGAAACGTATAGTGGACAAACGCCCTTAGAGGGGATGAGGCGATGTCTGGTTTCATCCGGACGATAATACAAGCGCAGACACAGTGTAGTGTATCACAGACAGACACCCGCCACAGACAGGTAGCCCGCCGCCCGCCCCGCGCCGCGGCGTGTACACCACCTGGTGAAGTGTAACAACGGCCCTCGCCTCGACGGCTTCACACCCATCGCCTGACAAGTCAGTGCAGCTGATGAGCTGAAATGAGCAACATGTTTTCACGTTGTGTAAGCGAAGGTATCTTTCCCGACATTCGGAAGACTGGCAGACTTGTTGTTCTGGCCCAAGAGGAACGACAAACCGATGACGGAGCCCGAGGTCTGTAGACCACGGTTTGGTCCAATTTAGTCCATTTGATAGTTTTTACAGTACCAGTGGGTCTCCCTCGTGGTCCCACCGGTGGGACAAATTAGTGGGTCCACGAGAAAACAGCGGACTCTTTTACCTGGCCTGGGAAAAATTGTGGAGTGTCCTAATAGAATGCACTCCGGGTAGACACAGCCGAATATCAGAGGCACAACACGGCTACACACGCGGGAGGTCCACGGTCACTGCGCTAAACGCGATGTTACACTCTCTGCTGAGGAGTATGTACAGGCAATACTGATGGATATATCTAATGCCTTCGATAACGCTTGGTGGCCGATGATTATGGTTAAGTTTAAGCAGGGAGGCTGCTCACCTGTCTACCGATACATACACACATCTACCGATTGCTGGTGAGCTATTTCCTCAATAGACGAGTAGGCCCTTTCATCGGCGGCCGGGTGGTGTGGAAGGCATCTACGGTGGGCTCTGTACTTGGACCTACACATTGGAACGTCCTAATTGATGACCTCACTAGATTGCCTGTGCCCGCTCGAGTCAGCATGGTTGCGTACGCTGACGATGTGACGATCCTCATCGAGGTGCAATCCAGAGCCGCGATCGAACAAAAAGCGGTAATCACACTAATGACTGTAGCGGACTGGGGGCACAGGAACCGCCTAAGTATCTCACCCTCAAAATCAAAAACCATGATGCTAAAAGGCAGACGTCCAGCGTGCGGTGTACTTCGCGGATCTTGTCAGTTCGGAGGCGAACTTCGGGCGACTGAGAGGATTCGCCACGGCTTGGCATAAGAGGAGAAGATTAACTGTGCTGCTCGACGATGACATAAATGTTGTGTGACGTCACGCCCAGAAGTAGCGTAATCGGCCCGTATACCTATAACCGCAAGGTTGGAAGTGCCAAAGCAGTTTCTATATAATAGTATCTATACAGGACGGTGCACTGTGCACTGTGCGCGCGTCACGCTCGGCTGACGGCTGTGCATTGACACATTCATGACATTGATACATGCGCTCCTCGTTCCCGCGTGTTCCATGTTCACCGCTCGCTGTGAGCGTGTCACTGTGCTGTGCTGTGTGTGACACGCGGGTCGCGGGTCGCGGGTCGCGGGCCGCGGCGTGACATGGTGGCTGCAGTAGAGAGGCAGCGGCCTTCCGGCGCGCGGCGCGGCGCGGCGCGGCCTTACTGCATATATCTGTTGTGTGTGTGGCGGGCGGGGGGCGCGCTATTATTAGATCCGACGATGGGAAGTGCGCCGATATTACGTATCGGAGTGCACTGGGTCGCGGGGGGGCGCGGCGGCGGGGGCTGCAACTGATGGTCCCTCGTCCCGGATCGCGGCGCGCCGATATAAATACCACACTCCTGCCGTGCCGCCTACTGTATAACTACTAGGAGGAAGGTATCCTGGAGTTTCTGCAGGACGGATGTCACTGGCAGTAGTGTCATGACTCGCAGTGATTGACCCTATTATTCGGTTTTGACCGCATCACTATCGTTCATCATTTCAGTCTTTTAGCATCCACTGCTGGACATAGGCCTTCCCCAACGAACGCTGCATCCAGCTGCTGCCGGCCACCTTCTTCAGGTCGTCGGTCCACCTGGCACCGGTCCGCGGTCTCCACTCCAGAACTAGTGTGCCCCAACCCCAACGGATCCAACTGTATGGTCTGTCCTACACCAGGTAGGTGCGCGTACTCCGGAACTTGATATGGACATATCGATCACTGGATATGTTGTGTTAAAAATACAATAATTTCAGTATACAATAGAAATTTATTTCTGAACTAGCTTATGCCCCGCGACTTCGATCGCACTAAAAAATAACTTACCAATTGTTGCCCGCGGCATGGAACTTTGATCTGTAATTTTTTGTTTCCATACAAACCTTAACATCCCTTTCACCCCTTTAGGGTTAGAATTTTAAAAATCCAAGTACACCAGTTTTTAAGTGAGACCACATCAAACAATCGGACCAGTAGTTGGAGTGTCACGCTCAGCTCAATGCTCATGCGGGTTCAAACAGACAAGGTTTGAAAAGTGTGACACCTTGGATAAGCTAGAATAATTTCATCTCTTAGATTAATATTAAATACCTTGCATGTGTGTGGATAAATATGTAATTAAATTCAAATTCTCGTCCTTAAATGTTTACTTTCAGAATACAACAGGGCTTAGATCTAAAACTCACGTCTTTTATAGACGGGACAGAAATACGGCGGGTTTCTGTGTTGGTGCCGGTGTGACGGTGGTGGAGGTTTAATAGCTGTTTCGAAGCGATTTAATTCTAAACGAATGAAATGTTGGGAAAGCAAATGCGAAGATTTATGGATTACTTTAGATTTGCCCACGACAGAAGCCCGTCGCAGGATAGCTTTTGGCGCTATATATTTACAGTCACCGGATAAAAAAATTATGTTGCATAATTTTATTAATAACTGTAATAAAGTGCTTGAAGGTCTAGATTTCCCTACTTGTATCCTGGGGGACCTCAATCTTAGTTGTATTGATTGGGAAAAGTAAATAATTCAGCGTCTAACTATGGAACTTCGGCTATGGGTCAGTTGCTGGTTGACTTTTCAAGTCTTGCAAAATAAAACTACCTTTTAAATGCCTTAGATCGTTTACTTATTGCAAAATATTTAAACATAAATTTGGGCCAACTTTTCATTAATTTTCCATTTTCCCAAGAGCACCCATGGCAACCAACAAACATCGTTTTTGAATTCGTTCCATAACATCAAGTTTAAATAATTTTAAACAATATAATAATATTTCTAACCATTCAACACGAATTCTTGATCTTTTCTTCACTGATCTGCGAACTGTTACGTCACAGCGGCTTCTCAAGTATTATGTAAAATAGACAACCACCCTCCCGTTGTTATAAACATACCTATTGCTGCCGATATAAACCTTAAAGAGAAAAAGTTTAATTTGGTCCCAAACTTTCGTAAAGCACACTTTATTGCTATTAACAAGTATTTCATCAACAGTCTATTAATCTCCCCACTGCTGGGGCTCTGGCCTACCCTCTCGACGAGGGCGTTCGGGCTATAGTCCACCACGCTAGCCCAGTGCGGGTTGGTGGACTTCATATGCGTCTAAGAATGTCTTCTTCGGCGTATGCAGGTTTCCTCACGATGTTTTCCTTCACCGTTTGAGAGCAGTCAGTAAATGTACTTAAGTTTCGAGAAAAAACCCACGTATTTAAATGCGATAAATTGGAAACATCTACTTTCAGTTTGCAACGATGCAAATGAAATGCTGGACAATTTTTATGAAACATTAAGAGCTGCTATAGTTCAATTTGTACCCCTGCTCGATAACGGTAGGAAGAATAGATATCCCGTACGGTTTAGTCGTGATTTAATCAGGCTATTAAAAGAAAAAAATAAATATAGACTTCGTTTTAGGAAATATATAAACCCACTAGATGATATATCCTTTAGACTACTTAGAAATAGATGTGGCAAGTTGGCTGTATCGTGTTACAATTCTTACATTGAACATGTAGAAGAAAGGATTTAAAAAAATACAAAATTTTTCTGGTCATTCATAAAGGCTAAACGTGGCGGCGCTAGTAACTAACTACCCAGTCCTAGTAGTAGTAACATTGTAAAGCGCCTTTTACAATTTTATAATAGTACGTATATAAGTACAAAGAAAGAATAATAATAAAATTATTTCGGTATTATATTTCGGTTTCGGTCGAAACTGAGACCGAGGCCGAAGATTTGGTTACGGCTTCGGATGAAAGTACTGTTACCGTCGGACTCTTGATAGTCAGTGGACCGGATATGTTGTGGTGGACCGGGTGTGGTGGACCGGGTGCATGGCGGGCGGGCGGGCGGGCGGGCGGACGAGCGAGCGGGGCGCTTCAATGAGATGTCGTTAGTTAGCGGACCGCGGGGCCCCGGCGGGCGGGCGGGGGTGGGGGGGGGGGGGTGGGGGGGGGGGGTGGGGGGCTCTATAAATCACAGGATATTACGATCCAACCGTGTCACTTGACAACATCCCCGAGGGGGCTCACTGCCATAAATTAAGTTATACGCCAAATGTCGTTTCAAAGCTGCAGCGCCGCGCGACCGACGCGACACGACGGGCCGCTACCGGTGCTCGTCACCGCCTGACTACTCGTATTATTACCGCCTACTCGTACTTATTTGAATAGAAGCAACAAGGGTTACCAGCGAAGGAGAAAATAGCCCTCGCTAACAGGACAATTAGTGGCTGAATGGCAGACACGCGGCAGAAGAGGAGAGGGGGCTCCCCCTGGGTCAGACTTCCCAAATACTGACAGGGGACATGACACTGAGCGAGGCGGGAACATGTTACTGCAGACAAGCCGAAGAGTATACGAGACCACGTGCTCTGTACGAGGAAGAACGCCGTAAGGTGCTGGACTCATTGCACAGAGCGCAGCCGGGAGCGGTGCACTGCGCGGGTCTCGTCAGGTCGGAGCGAACTGAGCGCGACGCCCGGACAGAAGGGGGCACAACGTGGAGACAACCAGTAGCGGAGTGACCCTCCCACCGCATGCTGGGTGGCCGCGTGGTGCTCTAACCATGCGCCGGGGGGCGGCGCTACCACGACCACGACCACCGGCGCGGCTCCGTCCGCTGCGTGGCGGCTGCGGCTACTGCTCCGAATTGAACGGGTTTTTTGTTTGTTTAAAAGTTCAATAGACAATACATAATTGCATACCTACCTATACTATACCTACACCATCCACCGTCGAAGCCATGATATCGTGAACGTGTCACTCCAAAGGATTGTACATTACAACTGAATTACCTAAGATATATAGGTACCTATACATAACTGGCTATAAAACTAATCGTGTGTACAGACACTAAGAAACATCTCCAAAAGGCCTAAGTAGGCACCTAGCTGTCACCCGTCTGCCTGTAGGTGTACCTACTGTGTCTGTGTACTATTCCGTACTGTACTCACAGGTAGAGCAGGCCCTCGTGCAGCGGCGGCAGGCGGCGCAGGCCGGCGCCGCGGCACGCCAGCCGCGCGCCGCCGCCCAGGCACGCGCAGCCCGCGCGCGCCGCGCACTCGCCCGCCGCGCCGCCCGCGCACGCCGACGCCACCGCCAGCGCCAGCGCCAGCACCCAGCACGCGCGCATGTCGGCCGGCCGCCCTCAGCGCGGCCCCGCCGCCGCCATGCTCACACACGCACACACACACACACACACTGCACTCCTCACTGCACACCGATACCGATCAATAGCTAATAGCACGTGGCGCGCGGCGGCGGCGGCGGCGGCGGCGGCGGGGAGCGGCGACTGGAGGGGACCGACACGCGGCGCGCACCGCTGTCAACTGAACTGTCTGTGATGGCGGACGAGAGAGCGGCCGGCATGGGCGGGGGGCGGGAAGCTGCGACCGGCCGGGCCCCCCGCTGCCCGCCGCCCGCCACCCGCCGCCCGCCGGAGCCACCGCCGCCGCCGCGATGTCTGCCGCCGCCACCGCCGCCGGCCCACAGTGGGCTCCAGACTTAGCGTCGCTCAAAAATCAAGTACCTAATTTTGAAAGAGAAACATGTCATAGTATTCCTTTACTGAAGAGCAATGTCAAATTTAATGTCATGTAACATTTTTTGATAAAGCTATTATTTAGTAAGTTATTTGCGATTTCTTTTTTTTTTTTTTTGTATGGAGCTGAATGTTTATTGGATTTTACTCATTATTCTTGAACTTTCTTAGGAGATTACTGTATGTGTCATAAAATGCATCCTATAACCTATATTTTCACAAAAGCTTGAATCTCGGAATCCCTCGGAACATTGGCATTTTCAACTTTAAAATTTTTTTTATGGAGCTGAACAGTACATATTTCAATATTGAGAGTCCATCAAAAGTTTGCTATAAGTTGGCGGAGTAAGGTGTTATCAATTCTCTCTATCGCGGTTGCATGCACGTGTAAAGCGTGCGCGTTGAACTCTTTGGAAGAATATCATACGCGTACTGCCGCTGCGGTACATAACAGCCTGACTATAGCATTCACGTACGTTGAGGGAAGGCGGTGGTCCGATGAACGTATGCTAGGCGATGGCTGGGCACCATCGGCCGGAGACACATTGTGCATGTGTCTGAGAACTATAGTCAAGTGGTTGTGTGATGCGGTCTTCCCTGGAGTGCGAGAGAGTAGCACATTAGCTAATATGTAGTGCTCGGCGCTACAATATTGCGGCATACTGATTATGGTGATTAATCAATCGGACCACAATTATATCATAACATACATAAACTACTTTAGTTCTTTAGACAGGGGAATCCAAAACTAACATCACTAACGATGATATCATAATTAATTGATGCGAACCATCTGAAGCTGCGAGGGCGTAGTTGTCTTGATGGAAGGTTACTGTGAGTAATCGAGTTGGGAAGATAACAGCGGTAGCGTGTCGAGTCGACAGAAGGTGGGGGAAATTAGCACGCTACAACTGGAGCCAGGTTTATGAACTATTCGATTGGAAGATCGTTAGTCTCCCGACAAGTAGGTCGTTAACTCGCGATTGGTAGATCGCTATACTTTAAAGACACTACGTCATAAACCGGAATATAGACAATGATATAATAATATCTTTAAACTGGCTTGACAAGAAGGTTGTTGTTAACTCTTGACGATAAGGGTAGTAGAAGGTTGAGACACGGTTCTCTGTACCTTAAGTAGCTCGATGACATTGTGACCGGTGTTACGAAGTAGTTGCGACGCGACGCGTGTAGTCTACGGACGCCGCGGCGCGTGTTGCGAAGCGACTACTACGTGGCGCGTGTTGCGAAACGTGGTGTAGAGGCCGCACGGTGAAGCTAAGAGGAACCCATGAGGGGGCGCTCCATTGTGGCTTTCATCGGAAAGTCGCACTTGGAGCGCCTGGGCTGCGGGGACCCGTAGCCAGAGGGGTGTACCGGGAAACCGCAGCCCAAGAGGAGCCGCGGGGAGGGAGGTGACTCTCACCCCGTTGGCGGAGGGGGGCCTCCTTTTGCGACTCCGTTGCGTCGCAGTAGGAGGCCGTGGAGCGGGAGCGTGAAGACCTCGGTCGACGCGCACCCGTTCCGGCGCGGACGGAGGGGTGGACGGAGGGCGCAGTTCGCTGCAGGCCTGAAACCCCGAGTGGAGTCAGTGGGTATTTGCTTCTGGGGGAAACCCACCAACTTCGACTTCACACGTCTGGGGGAGGACCGCGGTGTTTCACGGTCTACCGAGAAGGGGCCGCCGACGCCGTGGCGGACGGCGATAAGCGCCACGGTCGCCCTGTGTCTGGGGCAACGAATACAGACACGGTATCCCCTGCCTGTCGTACAAGGCGACTAAAAGGGGACCACGGGGACGCGGGTGCATAGAGTGGGGGCTCTGTGTACCCTCCCAAGCGTCCCCGAGGAGGGCGGCAGCACGGGGTGGCTTCGTGCTGCTGCACGCACCGCGAGGGTGCAGGGGGGAGCAATTTGTCTTCCCCGAGGCGGGCCGCTGTGCCGCGGCGTGGCGCTAGAGGGATTCCGGAGTATGAAGCCGGTAACCGGAGTCCCTCGGTTTGCGTCGAGGATGGCCACCATGGGGTTTTAGTGGGTGCGAGTCCCACGTTACCCGGCCTTCTCCCCCAGAAGGTCGGGTATGCATAACGCATTTCCCCATGTAAAAAAAAAAAAAAAAAGGTTAGGTTAGGTTAGGTTAGGTTAGGTTGGGGTGCTAGGTCGGGTAACCTCCTCGTGTGCCCTACTGCTGTGGGTGCCTTTCGGATACGTCCGGGGGTAACCATAGCAGGTTCGGGCCGGTGCACCCTGGGCATCGGTCAATAATGTCTTTTCGAGGACATTATTGGCCGATGGCTAATAACCCGACGAGAAGGGGGGGATGTGCCTGCGAATTCGCAGAACACAGCCCCCATGGAGAAGGAGGAGGCCCTCGTGCCTCAACGTTTCTCCGCGTGTGTCTCTGATCAGCAGAGGGCACAGTGGATGGAGCAAGGGCGGGCTGAGCGCACATTATGCCGCTTGGCAGGCACCTCAGTGCCACCGTCAAGTAGATCGTAATCCCGACGGATTCTCCGAAGGGACCGAGGGTCCACGACTCCTGGACCGCGAGGGATGAAAACCTCTATAAAATAAAGTTTCCTCGAATCCCAAATGGCGGCGCAGCGTGAGGGGATGCATGGTTGATGGGTTGTTCAGCCATTACTGCGTCTTTCCCCCCTTCCCTCATTCCTCCTATCCTTCCCTTTCCAATCCTTTAATCCTGTCCTGTCCTATCCCAATCCCACTCCCATTCCTAAGGGGAACTCACCCCTAAAAAAAAGAGAGCCTGTGGTAGGGTTACAGCCACACCCATGAGTGCGAACGAAAAACAACTACCCCAGGTGGGTACCAGTCTCTCCGAGGCTGGAGAATCCCACGGCGTCGCTTCGGCGGCGTCCTGCCCCTCGTATTCTGGGGGGGGCAATTCACACTCCGTGGGCGCATTGCGCCCGCGCTCTAAGGAGGGAAACGCGAGTCTGACGACGGGGGCTTCGCCATCACCAGCGCCCAGAGCGGCGCGGGTGATGTCGATGCGCTCGGAGGTCGACTCAAACATGGATGAGACGGGAGTATCAGGCGCGTTGGAGAAGCGCGCCGTGGTGGTACTGTCCCGCTTAAGCAATGACTCCATCAACATGGACATAGAGAAGAGCGGCGACGACGAGACGGGAGATTCGGACGCAAGTCTGGAGACCGTCTCGTCGCTGTCGGGCCGGCTGTGGAAGTCCGGAGTAAAGAGACAGCTCAGCTTGTCTGAGCCGTCTAGCGAGGAAGAGGGCGCTTCACCAACCCGACGAGGGAGAGGACGCCCGGCTACTACCGGCGAATACGTAGGACTGGCTAAGGCCAGGTCCGAATATCTGAAGGCAGAAAGGGAGTCTCTGCAACTCGAGGCCGAAAAGGAGGTGGCTGCGCAGACTGCGCGAGCACGCAAAACTCGCGAGGCTCGCGTTGATGGTGCAGCGGCCTCTGTTCAACCACCGGTGATGACTGGGGATGGTGGCACTGCCGCCGCTCTCAACAAACAGGTGCTGGATGCTCTCGAGACCGTTTCGTTGGTCTCGAGAAAATCCAGCAACCTGAAGGGTACTTACCAACGTGCCCTCAAAGAAGCTGTAGCGTCCATAAGGAACGCAGTGGAGGTGCTACACACGCGCACGACAAGTGAGGAGACGGCGCGTTTGCAGGCCAGCAACACGCGCCTGCAGACAGAGCTGGACGAACTCCGCAAGGAGTTTGTCCAGCTAAGATCCGAAATGGCGACGGTTCGCAGGGGAATGCCTTTGGAGGATAGTCGCTCCCCCTCCATGGATTTGGAAGAGTTCCCTCCGCTGCCGCAACCCAGGATAATGCCAGTAAACAGGCCGGCACAACAAACGGGGGATGAGCAGCCAGCCCTGGACGTGCAGGAGCTGACGCGCTCCATCATGGTACAAGTGGGGACCATGGTTGGTGCGCGTCTGGAGTCCCTTGAGGACAGGCTCCTGCCGCCCAAACGCATACGGCCACCACTGGCAGCAGATAAAAAGAAGGAGATGACGCAAGGCTCCGCCCAGGAGACAGGACTCGCGCATGACGCACCCCTACCTCCCACTTCCGCCCAACAGGAGCGGAAGAAGAAAGGCAGGAAGAAGAAGGCAGAAGACAAGTCCCCAGAGGGGACTGAGCCTCGCCAAGTCCCCCCGCCGCCCGCCCGCACGGGTGAGGCCTGGAAGGTGGTGGGAGGGAAGAAAGCTAAAAAAAAGAAGGGGAAAGTTGCGCAAACGCAGTCGCAGAGCCAACCTAAAAAGAAGGCCCATAAGCCCCGCCAGCCCCGAACGACGGCTGTAGTTATCACACTGCAGCCGGAAGCCGCGGAGAAGGGCCTGACGTACGGGCAGGTAATCGCTGAGGCTAAGAGTAAGATAAAACTCGAGGACCTCGGCATCCCCCCGGGAATGCGAGTCACAATGGCGGCCACTGGTGCACGGATCCTGCAGGTGCCAGGAGTCACCAGTGGTGATAAAGCCGACTCCCTGGCTAAAGCGCTGCGGGAGGTAATAGGTGAGAGCAACATCCGAGTCTCCAGACCCACAAAGTGTGCAGAAATGCGCATTTCGGGGCTGGACGACTCGGTAACTCCCGACGAGGTTGTCGATGCGGTTGCGAAGGCCGGTGGGTGTGCCGCAGATGAGGTGAAGCCCGGCGTAATTCGACAGGGCTTTAACGGGCTCGGTACAATCTGGGTGAAATGCCCGGTCGCTGCCGCCAGAAAGGTGGCGGAGGGAGGTCGTCTCCTGGTCGGGTGGGTCTCGGCGCAGGTAAAACTACTCGAGACCAAGCCTCTGCGGTGTTATCGCTGCCTCGAGACGGGGCACGTCAGAGCGAAGTGCGCCGCAGAGGTTGACAGGAGCGACCACTGCTACCGTTGTGGCAAGCCTGGTCACAAGGCTGGCGGTTGCACGGATGATCCGCACTGCACTGTGTGTGCGGCAGCGGGGAAACCAGCGGGGCATAGGGTGGGCGGCAAAGCATGTGCCGTCACCCAACCCAAACACGGGAAGGGTGGTAAAAAGGGCGGCGATGGCCTCAGGGCCTCCTCGCAGCCTGACTGCCCTGCGGCTAGCATCTCTGCAGCCCAGGCCGAGGAGAACCTGATGGACACCGGTAATTAATGGACATCAGGTTTATACAGGGGAATATCAACCACTGCGCCAATGCTCAGGACCTTCTGTTCCAGAGTATGGCGGAGCGGCTGATACAGGTGGTAGTGGTCGCCGAGCCCTACTTTGTCCCGCCCAGAGATAACTGGGCGGGGGATCGCGATGGCTTGGTGGCCATCATCACCCAGTCTGGCCTTCCCCTAGAAAGGGTAACAAGAGGTCGCGGTTTTGTCGCGGCATACGTGGGGAATATCATGGTGGTCGGGGTATATTTCTCGCCAAATCGGACCCTGGCGGAATTCGAACAGTTCCTGGTCGAAGTCGGGGCTCTGATTGGCCAGAGTTCACCCACCAACGTGATTGTCGCCGGGGATCTCAACGCCAAGTCTATGGCGTGGGGATGTCCGGCGACGGACCCTTTTGGTGAGGTGCTCGAGGAGTGGGCGGTGGAGATCGGACTGGCGGTGCTCAACCGTGGATCGGTCCCCACGTGCGTGCGGCAACAGGGCAGCTCAATCGTGGACGTCACGTTCGCGAACGCTTCCCTGGCGCGCCGTGTCCAGGGCTGGGAAGTGCTGGAGGATGTGGTGACGCTGTCGGACCACCGATACATTCGGTTCGATGTCGCCGTATCTCCAGCCGCCCCGAGTGGTCCTAGCCGATCCCGAGGAAGCGACGTACCGCGTTGGAGGCTGAAATGCCTTGACCGGGAACTGCTATACGAGGCGGCCCTGGTGCAGGCCTGGTCGAACCCACCAGAGGGCCCTGTCGAAGTGGAGCGTGAGTCGGAGTGGCTCGGGGAGGCCATGTCGCACGTCTGCGACGCGGCCATGCCCCGCGCCAGGCCGGCCCCGCCCAGGCGCTCCGTGTACTGGTGGTCCGACGAACTCGCACAGCTCCGCGCCGAGTGCGTGGTGGCGAGACGTCGGATCACCAGATACCGAAGGCGACGGCAGAGAGACGAGGCCGAGGAGGCGATGTTGTACGCTACCCACAAGGAGCGTACAAAAACTTTTAAGGTGGCCATAGCCAACGCCAAGTCATTGGCGAGGGAGGAGATGCTGGAGACCCTAAACAAAGATCCATGGGGGAGGCCGTACAGGATGGTGAGGTGCAAGCTTCGCCCCTGGGCTCCCCCCGTGACGCAGAGTCTCCAGCCCCAAATCCTGGATCGCGTGGTAGATGTCCTGTTTCCGGACAGGACTGCCCACGTCCCTCCGCCGATGGCGGCGGTGGTAGAACGGGACGAGGAAGTGAGCGCGCCCGAGGTGACTGAGGGTGAGCTGAAGGCGGCGGTGCTGCAGCTTCAGAGTAAAGGAAACACCGCCCCGGGACTTGACGGCATCCCCGGCCGCGCCTTGGTACAGATGCTCGGACCCCTCGAGCCGAGGGTGAGGGCGATGTTCAGTGCGTGCCTAGAACAGGGCCAGTTCCCCCGCAGGTGGAAAACGGGAAAGCTGGTCCTGCTGAGAAAGGAGGGACGCCCGGCTGATTCGCCTTCGGCGTACCGGCCGATCGTCCTGCTCAACGAGGTGGGCAAGCTCTTTGAGCGCGTCGTAGCCGCCCGCCTCGTCAAGCACCTGGAGGAGGAGGGGCCGAGCCTCAGCGACTGTCAGTTCGGCTTCCGTCAGGGCAGGTCCACCATCGACGCGATCACGCGGGTGAGGGCCCTGGCGGAGGACGCGGTGTCCCGAGGGGAGGTCGTCTTGGCGGTGTCTCTGGACATCGCCAACGCCTTTAATACCCTGCCCTGGGACACCATAAAGGAAGCGCTGAGGTTCCACGGCGTGCCGGGGTACCTGCGCCGGGTGGTGGCGGCCTATCTCTCCGAGAGGACCGTCACATACCCGGCGCAGAGTGAGTGGCGGAGCCGAGCGATGTCGTGCGGTGTTCCACAGGGATCGGTCCTCGGACCGCTCCTGTGGAACATCGGTTACGACTGGGTGCTGCGCGGGCAGAACCTGCCGGGCGTCAGCGTGACTTGTTACGCTGACGACACGCTCGTGACGGCCAGCGACAACACTTACCGGAGGGCTGCCATACTGGCTACGGCTGGTGTGGCGCAAGTAGTGGCCAGGATCCGCCGACTAGGGCTGGAGGTGGCGCTAAACAAGTCCGAGGCCCTGTGTTTCCACGGGCCTCGGAGGGCGCCACCGGCCGGATCCCACTTGGTGGTGGGGGGAACTTCCATCGGAGTCGAGTCGACGATGCGGTACTTAGGCGTCGTCCTCGACAGCCGGTGGAATTTTAAGGCGCACTTTGCGCGCCTGGCTCCGAAACTCGTCGGAGCCGCCGGCGCGCTGAGCCGTCTCCTCCCCAACGTCGGCAACCCGGATGCCGGCTGCCGCCGCTTGTACGCGGGGGTGGTGCGGTCGATGGCCCTCTACGGGGCCCCCATCTGGGTGGATGCCTTGAACGCCCACAACAGGACCCTGCTGCGGAGGCCGCAGCGGGTCATGGCGGTCAGGCTCGTGAGGGGGTACCGCACCATATCGTACGAGGCAGCATGCGTGCTGGCCGGCACACCGCCCTGGGAGTTGGAGGCCGAGGTGCTGGCGGAGGTGTACCTGCAGGTCTCGGAGTCGCGAGCCCGAGGAGAACGTCCACATCCGGAGGAGATAAGGCGGTGGAGGGAAACCTCCCGCGAGGAGCTCCTCCGGAAGTGGAGAGGTCGTCTGGAGGAGCCGGGTGCGGGCCTCCGGACTATCGAAGCCGTCCGACCCGTCCTCAAAAGATGGGTCGACGAAAGACCGGGGGCTCTCACCTTCCACCTAGTGCAGGTCCTCTCGGGGCATGGTTGCTTCGGGAGGTACCTGTGCGGTGTGGCGGGGAGGGAGCCCACCCCAGAATGTCACGGCTGTGGCTGCGCCGAAGATACGGCGCAGCACACGCTTGCTGTGTGCCCAGCATGGGCAGAGTCACGGGCGCGCCTGGTCGCGGCCGTGGGGGCGGATCTCTCGCTGCCGGCCGTAGTCAAATCTATGGTCGACAGCGAAAACTCCTGGAAGGCGATGGTCTCCTTCTGTGAGGAGGTGATGACGCAGAAGGAGACGGCGGAACGGGCTAGGGAGGAGGATGCCTCCGCCCTCCCGATGCGCCGACGGAGGGTCGGGCGTAGACGGCGGGTGTACGCCGGTACCCTGCCGCCGTAAGCGCCCGAGCGCCCTGTGTGCTGGGGCGAGGAATACAGCCACGGTATCCCCTGCCTGTCGTACAAGCCGACTAAAAGGGGTCGTCGGGGTCGCGGGCGGCTGAGGCGGGGGCCTCAGTCGCCCATAACATCTGACGCGACTCCGAGGAGGGCGGCAGCACGGGGTGGCCTCGTGCTGCTGCAGCACCGCGAGGGTGCTGGGGGGAGGAAACACTCCCCCCCGAGGTGAGCCGCTGTAAAGCGGCGGGCGCGGAGTGGCTCCGGAGGCAAGGCCCTAAAGGCCTGCTCGGAGCCACTCCATAAATGCGCCGGGATGGCCACCGTGTGGTTTTAGTGGGTAGGCCCCTCCGTATCTGAGGGTGAGAGTCCCACATAACCCGGCCTTCCCCCCGAGAAGGAAGAAGCGCTACGGGCAGTTGGCCAGCTTTCCGACTCCCCCTTTGGGGTCGCGGACGGCTGAAGCGGGGGCTTCAGTCGTCCATAACATCTGACGCGACCCCGAGGAGGGCGGCAGCACGGGTGGCCTCGTGCTGCTGCAGCACCGTGAGGGTGCTGGGGGGAGGAATGTCACCCCCCGAGAGGGGCCGCTGCAAGGCGGCGGGGCGCTGGAGTGGCTCCGGAGGCGGGCATACCGATCCCGGGGTCCCTCCACGCGCCTGAGATGGCCACCGTGTGGTTTTAGTGGGTATGCTCCTCTAGCGCTATATCTGAGGAGAGACTCCCACATATCCCGGCCTCCGTCCCCCAGGAGGTCGGGAATGCATAAAGCATTTCCACACGAAAAAAAAAAAAAAAAAAAAAAAAAAGGTTAGGTTAGGTTAGGTTAGGTTAGGTTCCCCCCCAACGGGTTCTCGCCTTGTCGTGGCGGGGGGGCTCAGTAACCGTGTAGAGGGCGCACGGTGAAGCTAAGAGGAACCCATGAGGGGGCGCTCCATTGTGGCTTTCTTCGGAAAGTCGCACTTGGAGCGCCTGGGCTGCGGGGACCCGTAGCCAGAGGGGTGTACCGGGAAACCGCAGCCCAAGAGGAGCCGCGGGGAGAGAGGTAACTCTCACCCCGTTGGCGGAGGGGGGCCTCCTTCTGCGACTCCGTTGCGTCGCAGTAGGAGGCCGTGGAGCGGGAGCGTGAAGACCTCGGTCGACGCGCACCCGTTCCGGCGCGGACGGAGGGGTGGACGGAGGGCGCAGTTCGCTGCAGGCCTGAAACTCCGAGTGGAGTCAGTGGGTATTTGTTTCTGGGGGAAACCCACCAACTTCGACTTCACACGTCTGGGGGAGGACCGCGGTGTTTCACGGTCCTCCCCTTCAAAGCGCGGGAGCACCGGCTCAGGTCGGTGCGGCCGGGGGGTGTCCTGGTAGAATCCTTAGATCCCATGGCACCCCTACTCCAAACGGCAAAGAGGGTGAAACACCGGAGTGGTTTTAGTGGGTATGCTCCTCTACCGCTCTAACTGAGGAGAGAGTCCCACATAACCCATCTTCCCCCTGGGTACGCATAAAGCGTTTCCACTCCGTGAAAAAAAAAAAAAAAAAAAAAAAAAAAAGGTTAGGTTAGGTTAGGTTCCCCCCCAACGGGTTCTCGCCTTGTCGTGGCGGGGGGGCTCAGTAACCGTGTTGGTCGCACGGTGAAGCCAAGAGGAACCCAAGAGGGGGCGCTCCATTGTGGCTTTCATCGGAAAGTCGCACTTGGAGCGCCTGGGCTGCGGGGACCCGTAGCCAGAGGGGTGTACCGGGAAACCGCAGCCCAAGAGGAGCCGCGGGGAGAGAGGTAACTCTCACCCCGTTGGCGGAGGGGGGCCTCCTTCTGCGACTCCGTTGCGTCGCAGTAGGAGGCCGTGGAGCGGGAGCGTGAAGACCTCGGTCGACGCGCACCCGTTCCGGCGCGGACGGAGGGGTGGACGGAGGGCGCAGTTCGCTGCAGGCCTGAAACCCCGAGTGGAGTCAGTGGGTATTTGTTTCTGGGGGAAACCCACCAACTTCGACTTCACACGTCTGGGGGAGGACCGCGGTGTTTCACGGTCCTCCCCTCCAAAGCGCGGGAGCACCGGCTCAGGCCGGTGCGGCCGGGGGGTGTCCTGGTAGAATCCTTAGATCCCATGGCACCCCTACTCCAAACGGCAAAGAGGGTGAAACACCGGAGTGGTTTTAGTGGGTATGCTCCTCTACCGCTCTAACTGAGGAGAGAGTCCCACATAACCCATCTTCCCCCTGGGTACGCATAAAGCGCTTCCACTCCGTGAAAAAAAAAAAAAAAAAAAAAAAAAAAGGTTAGGTTAGGTTAGGTTAGGTTAGGTTAGGTTAGGTTAGGTTAGGTTAGGTTAGGTTAGGTTAGGTTAGGTTAGGTTAGGTTAGGTTAGGTTAGGTTAGGTTAGGTTAGGTTAGGTTAGGTTAGGTTAGGTTAGGTTAGGTTAGGTTAGGTTAGGTTAGGTTAGGTTAGGTTAGGTTAGGTTAGGTTAGGTTAGGTTAGGTTAGGTTAGGTTAGGTTAGGTTAGGTTAGGTTAGGTTAGGTTAGGTTAGGTTAGGTTAGGTTAGGTTAGGTTAGGTTAGGTTAGGTTAGGTTAGGTTAGGTTAGGTTAGGTTAGGTTAGGTTAGGTTGGGGTGCTAGGTCGGGTAACCTCCTCGTGTGCCCTACTGCTATGGTTGCCTTCTGGATACGTCCGGGGGTAAGCTTAGCAGGTTCGGGACGGTGCACCCTGGGCATCGGTCAATAATGTCTCCTCGGGGACATTATTGGCCGATGGCGAATAACCCGACAACACGGCGGGTCTGGTGGATCGGGTTGTCCGGTCACCAGACAGGCACTACCATCCTGCCACCGCCGCAAACCGTAACCCTGAGTGTCGTGGTCATGTCTCACGGCTCAGGGCCGGGGGTCTTGTCTTAATTGGCCGGACCGCGAGGATGCCAAACCTCTCTAAAAAACCCCAATCTCCGTAGCTTGGTTGTGGCTACGGAGTGCTCGATTCGAGCGGCTGGTGGGTGTGGGCGGCGGGGGGGATCACGTCGGTGCTTCGGCGCCGGCGTGGGCCCTCCCGCAGTCAAACCAGTCACTAGCAACCCACCCTGGTTGCAGCTCGGGCTTCCAAGGGTGTCTTTGCGGGCACCACCACCACTGTGTGGATATTAAATACTCGTGGGAACAAAAATGAATCTTGAAAACAAAAAACAAACTGACGTGGGAACAAAGAAAATGACGGACCAAGGCAAACGCACAATTGACTTTGATAATAAGCTTATGACTGAGAGGGAACCAAAAAACGACACGGCATGCACAACGGACACTGTTGGGAGGGAGTTCGACGTCTTCGAATTCAATCTCGACAGTGACGATGACCTCTGGGAAGAACTCCCTGAGGTCTTGATGGACCCATCGGAGCCGGAGCAGGCTCCCAAGCGTCCCGCCAAAAGGGCGGGGGATGAGATTGGCCCGGAGGGCGGGTCCAAAATTAATACGGCCCGTAGAGGACGGACCTGGAAGGGGGCACATGCGGGACCGGCCGCGGCTCGAGCCAAGCTCCGCGAAATCGAGTTTGCGGAGTTTGAGAGAGACGCTGACGCGGCTGCGGAATACCTGCGGGAGCCCGCTGCTCCTGCCTCCGCCCTCGGAACTGTGGGCAAGAAGGGAAAACGGAGCAAAGGGGATGCCGCGAGGGAGCGCAGCCCCCTAGACCCGGTAACCGCACCCGGCGAGGAGTGTTTGGAGAGGGCTCGCTGCGCCGCTCGAGTTATATTGACGCAGGCTGCCAAATGCGGGAATCTCAAGGGCGCCGTGTGGAGCAGGATGAATGCCGCCTGCAGGGAAATCCTGCAGGCGACAGAGGTAGTCCTGGCCCGCACGGAGCCTGAGGAGATCCGGATCCTGAAGGCAGAAAATAAAAGGATGCGGGAACAGCTTGGGCTCCTCGAGGCGGAGACCAAGGCTCTTCGGGCCGCGTTCGCTCAAATGAGGGCTGCATCTCCCGGAACTCCGGCTGTGCCAGTGAGGGGCGAGGCGGGTCTCTCTGAGCTCATCAGTGAGCTTAAGAGGGACCTGTTCGTGTCCCTAGGGGACGTTGTACACGAGCGGTTCCGGGAGATGGGCGAGATTGTGAACGTCCGCCTGGGGGAGCTAGAAAAAAGGCTCCCGGCTGAGGAAATCCTCCGCCCCCCACTGGCGGCAGACCGTAAGAAGACTGCGGGCCAGGCTGCGACTCCGCAGTCACAGCGGCCAGAGGCAGCAGCGGAGTCCGCTCCTGGCGTGAGCGGGCACCCCCCCTCCAAGCGAGGCAAGCAGGCCAAGACCGATGCTGTTACAGTGCCGGCTGCCATGCCCACCAAAACTCCCGCTCCCAAGGAGCGGCGGGCCCCTGCCGGACAGAGTCAGAGTGGTCAGGGACCCTCTGCACAGAAGGCACCAACTCCCCCTCATACATCTTGGGCGGACGTGGCAAAAAGGAAGGGGAAGGGGAAGGCAAAGAGACCCCGGTCTGCTCTGCCGGAGCAACAAAAGAAGCCCCCACAGGGGCCGAAGAGACTGCCCACCCCTAACACGGCGGCCGTGGTGGTCGCCCTCAAGCCGGAGGCTGAGGTCCAATACCCTGCTGTGATAGAGAAGGTCGTGACATCTTTCAGCCTTGCCGAGGTGGGGCTGCAACATGTCACACTGCGGCAGACGGCGACGGGGGCCCGTATTTTCGAGGTCCCCGGAGAAAACCGAGAAAGGGGGGCCGACGACCTATGCGCAAAAATCCAGGCACTGGTGGGGGACGTGGCCAAAGTGTACAGGCCCGTCAAGATGGCCGAGATCGAGCTGACCGGCCTCAACGAGACATTGACTCAGGAGGCCGTGTGCAGCGCGGTCTCGGCCGTCGGGGGGTGCCTGCCCACGCAGGTAAAGGTGGGTACAATCCGGACGCGCCGCAGCGGAGCTGGGTCAGCCCTGGTGCGGTGCCCGGTAACGGCGGCCAACGCCCTGATCGCGGCAGGACGTTTGGTGGTAGGGTGGTCGTCGGCCCGGGTTAAAAACCTAGAGCCGACACCCATGCGATGCTACCATTGCATGGGAATAGGGCATACGAGGACGCTATGTCCATCGTCCATAGACAGAAGCGTCCTCTGTTTCCGATGCAGCAAGCCGGGCCACAGGATGGCGGACTGCGCAGAGGGCAAAGCCTTCTGCGCAGTGTGCCAACTCGCCAATCGCCCGGCCAATCATGTGATGGGAGGACGGGCCTGCGCCCCGCCAGCGACGAGAGGGCAAGGGACCCCGACCGGGACCCCGAAGGCAAACCCCAGACGTCCTGAGGAGATGGACGTCTGAAGGGCGGCAGTTGTGGGTGACCTCTCGCTGCACGCCGTAGCGGCGACCATGCTGGGCAGCGAGAGGTCGCGGGAGGTTATGGCCCCCTTTTGCAAGAATCTCATCTCGCAGAAGGGGGCCCGGGGCGGGTGCGCGCCGACACTGTCATCCGTTGGCAGTGTCGGCGCGCGCCCGCCCCGGCGCAGACGGAGGGGCAGAGCGCGGGCGCAGTTCGCTGCAAGCCGAGCCCCCAATGGAGTCGTGGGTATTCGGGGGAAACCCACCGTTAAAGGCTCCACACGTCTGAGGGAAGGGTCGTTGCGTTTCAAGGTCCTTCCCTCCAAAGCGCGGGAGCACCGGCTTAGGCCGGTGCGGCCGGGGGGTGTCCTGGTAGAATCCAATGGATCCCACGGCACCCCTACTCCAAACGGTCAAGTGGGTGAAACGCCGGAGTGGTTTTAGTGGGTATGCTCCTCTATCGCTATCTCTGAGGAGAGAGTCCCACATAACCCATTTTCCCCCTGGGTACGCATAAAGCGTTTCCACTCCGTGAAAAAAAAAAAAAAAAAAAAGGTTAGGTTAGGTTAGGTTAGGTTAGGTTAGGTTAGGTTAGGTTAGGTTAGGTTAGGTTAGGTTAGGTTAGGTTAGGTTAGGTTAGGTTAGGTTAGGTTAGGTTAGGTTAGGTTAGGTTAGGTTAGGTTAGGTTAGGTTAGGTTAGGTTAGGTTAGGTTAGGTTAGGTTAGGTTAGGTTAGGTTAGGTTAGGTTAGGTTAGGTTAGGTTAGGTTAGGTTAGGTTAGGTTAGGTTAGGTTAGGTTAGGTTAGGTTAGGTTAGGTTAGGTTAGGTTAGGTTAGGTTAGGTTAGGTTAGGTTAGGTTAGGTTAGGTTAGGTTAGGTTAGGTTAGGTTAGGTTAGGTTAGGTTAGGTTAGGTTAGGTTAGGTTAGGTTAGGTTAGGTTAGGTTAGGTTAGGTTAGGTTAGGTTAGGTTAGGTTAGGTTAGGTTAGGTTAGGTTAGGTTAGGTTAGGTTAGGTTAGGTTAGGTTAGGTTAGGTTAGGTTAGGTTAGGTTAGGTTAGGTTAGGTTAGGTTAGGTTAGGTTAGGTTAGGTTAGGTTAGGTTAGGTTAGGTTAGGTTAGGTTAGGTTAGGTTAGGTTAGGTTAGGTTAGGTTAGGTTAGGTTAGGTTAGGTTAGGTTAGGTTAGGTTAGGTTAGGTTAGGTTAGGTTAGGTTAGGTTAGGTTAGGTTAGGTTAGGTTAGGTTAGGTTAGGTTAGGTTAGGTTAGGTTAGGTTAGGTTAGGTTAGGTTAGGTTAGGTTAGGTTAGGTTAGGTTAGGTTAGGTTAGGTTAGGTTAGGTTAGGTTAGGTTAGGTTAGGTTAGGTTAGGTTAGGTTAGGTTAGGTTAGGTTAGGTTAGGTTAGGTTAGGTTAGGTTAGGTTAGGTTAGGTTAGGTTAGGTTAGGTTAGGTTAGGTTAGGTTAGGTTAGGTTAGGTTAGGTTAGGTTAGGTTAGGTTAGGTTAGGTTAGGTTAGGTTAGGTTAGGTTAGGTTAGGTTAGGTTAGGTTAGGTTAGGTTAGGTTAGGTTAGGTTAGGTTAGGTTAGGTTAGGTTAGGTTAGGTTAGGTTAGGTTAGGTTAGGTTAGGTTAGGTTAGGTTAGGTTAGGTTAGGTTAGGTTAGGTTAGGTTAGGTTAGGTTAGGTTAGGTTAGGTTAGGTTAGGTTAGGTTAGGTTAGGTTAGGTTAGGTTAGGTTAGGTTAGGTTAGGTTAGGTTAGGTTAGGTTAGGTTAGGTTAGGTTAGGTTAGGTTAGGTTAGGTTAGGTTAGGTTAGGTTAGGTTAGGTTAGGTTAGGTTAGGTTAGGTTAGGTTAGGTTAGGTTAGGTTAGGTTAGGTTAGGTTAGGTTAGGTTAGGTTAGGTTAGGTTAGGTTAGGTTAGGTTAGGTTAGGTTAGGTTAGGTTAGGTTAGGTTAGGTTAGGTTAGGTTAGGTTAGGTTAGGTTAGGTTAGGTTAGGTTAGGTTAGGTTAGGTTAGGTTAGGTTAGGTTAGGTTAGGTTAGGTTAGGTTAGGTTAGGTTAGGTTAGGTTAGGTTAGGTTAGGTTAGGTTAGGTTAGGTTAGGTTAGGTTAGGTTAGGTTAGGTTAGGTTAGGTTAGGTTAGGTTAGGTTAGGTTAGGTTAGGTTAGGTTAGGTTAGGTTAGGTTAGGTTAGGTTAGGTTAGGTTAGGTTAGGTTAGGTTAGGTTAGGTTAGGTTAGGTTAGGTTAGGTTAGGTTAGGTTAGGTTAGGTTAGGTTAGGTTAGGTTAGGTTAGGTTAGGTTAGGTTAGGTTAGGTTAGGTTAGGTTAGGTTAGGTTAGGTTAGGTTAGGTTAGGTTAGGTTAGGTTAGGTTAGGTTAGGTTAGGTTAGGTTAGGTTAGGTTAGGTTAGGTTAGGTTAGGTTAGGTTAGGTTAGGTTAGGTTAGGTTAGGTTAGGTTAGGTTAGGTTAGGTTAGGTTAGGTTAGGTTAGGTTAGGTTAGGTTAGGTTAGGTTAGGTTAGGTTAGGTTAGGTTAGGTTAGGTTAGGTTAGGTTAGGTTAGGTTAGGTTAGGTTAGGTTAGGTTAGGTTAGGTTAGGTTAGGTTAGGTTAGGTTAGGTTAGGTTAGGTTAGGTTAGGTTAGGTTAGGTTAGGTTAGGTTAGGTTAGGTTAGGTTAGGTTAGGTTAGGTTAGGTTAGGTTAGGTTAGGTTAGGTTAGGTTAGGTTAGGTTAGGTTAGGTTAGGTTAGGTTAGGTTAGGTTAGGTTAGGTTAGGTTAGGTTAGGTTAGGTTAGGTTAGGTTAGGTTAGGTTAGGTTAGGTTAGGTTAGGTTAGGTTAGGTTAGGTTAGGTTAGGTTAGGTTAGGTTAGGTTAGGTTAGGTTAGGTTAGGTTAGGTTAGGTTAGGTTAGGTTAGGTTAGGTTAGGTTAGGTTAGGTTAGGTTAGGTTAGGTTAGGTTAGGTTAGGTTAGGTTAGGTTAGGTTAGGTTAGGTTAGGTTAGGTTAGGTTAGGTTAGGTTAGGTTAGGTTAGGTTAGGTTAGGTTAGGTTA